>JAHCLQ010000636.1:0-208029 GCA_023678885.1 Pogostemon cablin
GGTGCCCCGTTAGATCTAACTCACGCGGGTTTGCCAATCCCGGGCAACTTGGTTGTCACTCTAACTCACCCGAACCGCGACAATTCGGGCTACTTAATCAATGTCGCTCCAACTCACCCGAACCGTGACCAATTCGGGCTACTTAACCTTGGTACCAGGCATACATATGCATGTGCATCATAAGATGAATAACGACTCAAGTTAGAGTCTTAATAGCACACAAGAATAACCAGAAATCAATTCTCAAATAATTCACAATAAATGTTATCAGATACCGAGCCAGCAAGACTCTTCAACATAAGTTAAAATCAATAATACTCATAAAATGGCTAACAGGACTCTAACCAGAGAAATCGAGCCAACCAGGCTCTTTACCACATAACACAATACCAAATAATTTTCTTATCAATTAACTAAAACTAAAATAAATGCACATTTATCGAGGGTCCACACTTCCCACAAGAGAAGGCGTTCCCGAATTATCAACTCACAAGGAAGTGATTAACTCTCTCCGGAATCTGAAGTCGGTTCCTTGCTCTTCGTCGATGGTTCTTTACCTAGAAAGGAGATGAGCAATTAAAGACAAATTAAATATAACTAACTATTAGTGGTAACATCCCTTTTCAATACATTAACTAGACGAAACGATAGAAAATAAGTTTGAATTCGACATAAAAATTCTGAAATTTTCCTGCTAGCGGCAGTTTACGAGAAAAATCATAACTAATTGTAGAATAATCGGATTGAGGCGTTTCAAGTGGCTACGGAAAGCTAACGAGTTCAGCTACGTACAGAAATTAAGTTTGCAAAGTTTTGAGGGCAATAGCTATCTCAAAATCAGTTCGAACAGTCTGCAAATTACCCACATACCAAAAAGAAAAACTCCACAAAATTACAAAATTATGGAAGAAGGAAGCTTAATTCACACACCACTTACCTCAAAACAACTTAAAAACCACCTAGGATGAGGGTTGTAAGGGAGAATTTGGTCAACAAGGGTTTCTCCTCTTCCTCTCTTCTTTCCCCTCTTTTGCTTTTCTTCTCCCGTTCTTCTCTCTCTTTTTTTTTTTTAACTTTAGTCTTACTAATTATATATCAGCCCATTTAAGTGGGCTGAAACTTTGGGCCACAAAATAAATAAATAAATAAGTTTGGGCTTTCTAAAAAAATTCTAATTGGGCTTAATTGGGCTGACCTTTTGGGCCATAAAAATAAATAATTAGGTTTTGGGCTTTCTAACAAAAATCTAGTTGGGCTAAGATAGGGCTGGCCTTTTGGGCCATAAAATAAATAATTAGGTTTTGGGCTTTCTAACAAAAATATAGTTGGGCTAAGATATTATAAAGTATCCCCTCCTCTAAAAAGTTTCGTCCTCGAAACATAAACGTACCTAGAGATGAAAAGAGATTTGGATGGTGTTGACGCATGACTGACTCTGGTTCCCATGTTTCTTCTTCAATTTGATCACTTCTCCATAGAATTCTCACCATAGGAATGGATTTGTTACGAAGCATTTTCTCTCGGCGATCTACAATTTGAACAGGTTGTACTTCGTACGATAGATTTTCCTTTAATACAACTGGGGGATCTTTGAGCACGTGCGAGGGATCTGGTTCATATTTTCTAAGCATAGAGACATGGAAGACATCGTGAATCTTCGACAATTCCGATGGTAGCTCAAGTCGATACGCGACACGACCAATCCTTTGTACGATCGTAAACGGGCCAATATACCTTGGACTCAACTTTCCTCGACGGCGGAATCGCAACACGCCCTTCCATGGAGAAACTTTCAGAAAAACTTTGTCTCCTTCATTAAACTCCAAATCGCGCCTCCTATTATCTGCGTAACTTTTCTGTCGATCTTGCGCTGCCTTAAGTCTGTCTCGAATAAGTTGTATTTTTGCCTTCGCATCTTCGATAAGCTCTACTTGTTCGATTTGTCTCTCGCCAACCTCATCCCAAAAGAGTGGTGTTCGACACTTTCGGCCATACAGAGCTTCGTACGGGGGCATTCCAATGCTTGAATGATAACTGTTGTTATAAGAGAACTCCACCAAAGTCACGTACTTATCCCAGCTACCTCCCAAATTCAACACCACTGCACGTAGCATGTCTTCTAGTGTCTGTATAGTTCTCTCTGACTGTCCATCAGTCTGTGGATGAAACGAGGTACTGAATAGTAATTTTGTACCTAGCGCTTTCTGCAGACTAGGCCAAAAACGGGAAGTGAATCTTGGATCACGGTCAGATATGATTGACACTGGTACTCCGTGCAATCTCACGATCTCATCGACATATAACTTGGCAAGTTTCTCTAAAGATTCGTTAGTATGCACTGGAAGGAAATGTGCCGATTTCGTCAGACGATCGACAATGACCCAAATTGAGTCAAAACCCTTTTGGGTTCGAGGTAAACCAGAAACAAAATCCATTGTGACGTTTTCCCATTTCCACTCAGGAATAGGTAGTGGTTGAAGCATACCGGCTGGTTTTTGGTGTTCCGCTTTAATCTGTTGGCATGATAAACACTTTGATACAAATTCAGTAATGTCCCGTTTCATACCTGGCCACCAATAATGCTCCCGAAGTGTTCTATACATTTTGGTACTACCAGGATGCATAGCATAGGCTGAAGAATGGGCTTCCTCAAGAATAGCTCTACGAACATCAAGTTCTGATGGAACACAAACACGATTTTTAAAAGTAAGAAGTCCATCATCCCGAATTTGATATTCTGTTTCTTTTCCTTGATTTAGCTTCGCCATCTTCTGTTGTAAATAAACATCGTGTGATTGTCTTTCTCGAATTTTCTCGAACAAGGTAGGTCTAACCTCGAATTTGGCGATTAAGGCAGAATCATTAGACTTTTCACAATCGAGTGAAATGTGTAAAGATTTAAATTGCTCCAACATAGGAAGATAAAAAGATTGAATCGAAGCAAGTGAGGTAGAAGACTTTCTACTCAGAGCATCTGCAACAACGTTCGCCTTACCAGGATGATAATCGATGACTAAGTCATAGTCACTAATCAACTCCATCCATCGCCTTTGCCTGAGGTTGAGCTCCTTTTGGGTGGTGATATACTTTAAGCTTTTGTGATCAGTGAAAACCCGACAAGTTGCACCATACAGATAGTGCCTCCAGATCTTCAATGCAAAGACAATTGCAGCCAACTCTAAATCATGTGTAGGATAATTTTCTTCGTTCTTCTTCAATTGCCTTGAAGCGTAGGCAATAACCTTTCCTTCTTGCATGAGAACGCATCCTAATCCTTGTCTCGAGGCGTCGCTATAAATGGTAAATTCTCCAATCGCTGGGTCTGGCAAAGCAAGAATAGGAGCTGAAATGAGTCGTCTTTTCAATTCTTGAAATGCTTCGTCGCATTCTTCATTCCATTCAAATTTTACCCCTTTCCGAGTCAATTTAGTCAAAGATGAAGCCAATAACGAAAAGTCTTTGACAAACCGTCGATAATATCCAGCTAATCCCAGAAAACTACGAATCTCTGTCACGTTCTTTGGACGCTCCCAATCTAGTATAGCTTGAATCTTCACTGGATCGACGTAGATTCCTTCTTTAGAAATGTGATGACCCAAAAAGCTTACCTCGCGAAGCCAAAATTCACACTTCGAGAATTTAGCATAAAGCTGGTTTTCTCTGAGAATGTTCAGAGCAATTCTTAGATGATGAGAATGCTCGTCGTCCGATTTAGAATAAATAAGAATGTCATCAATGAAGATGATGACAAACTTATCTAAGTATGGCCGAAAGACCCGATTCATAAGATCCATAAAAGCTGCAGGAGCATTTGTAAGTCCAAAAGGCATAACACAAAATTCAAAATGACCGTATCTGGTTCGAAAAGCAGACTTAGGGATATCAGATTCCCTAATCTTGAGTTGGTGATAACCGGATCGCAAATCAATTTTTGAGAACACAGTTGCTCCTTGTAATTGATCAAACAGATCATCGATTCTTGGAAGAGGATATTTGTTCTTAATTGTCACCTTGTTCAATTGACGGTAGTCAACACATAGGCGAAGTGATCCATCTTTCTTCTTGACAAAAAGAACTGGAGCACCCCACGGAGATGTGCTAGGTCGTATGAACCCCTTCTCCAATAATTCCCCAAGTTGTGTCTGGAGTTCTTTGAGCTCAGCAGGCGACATTCGATATGGAGTAATTGATATAGGTGTGATTCCAGGAAGTACGTCAATGGAAAAATCAATCTCTCGATTCGGAGGTTGTCCTGGTAAGTCTTCGGGAAAGACATCAGGAAATTCATTCACGATTGGGATGTCATCTAGTTTAGTTTCAGAAAGAGAAGTATCGATGACAAATGCCAAGAATGCCTCACAACCCTTACGCATTAATTTATGCGCAGTCAACATTGAAATAAAAGAGAGGGATCTCGTTTGAAGTTTACCTTCAAAAACAAGTTCTGAGAATCCTGGTCTACGAAAAATAACAAGCTTCTCGTGGCAATCGAGAATTGCATGATGAGAAGAAAGCCAATCCATGCCAAGAATAACATCAAGATCAATCAAAGGCAATGGTATCAATTCAGCCTCTAAAATGACATCTTTGATCTTCAATGGGCAACCAAGGAATACCGAATCACAAATTAGACGCTCTCCAAGAGGGGTATGAACGATGATTCCAGGTGACAAATGAGAGATAGGATAATCTAAGATCGAAGTAAGATCATCTCGGATATAAGACCTATCAGAACCTGGGTCAAATAAAGCGTAGACCTGATGGTCTCCCACAAACACATGGCCTAAAGAAGCAATATTAGGTGAGATTGTGATTTAAAAATTTGAAAAGATAGAATTTCTTATGAATGTTTTATTCGTAATCAAGTGGCATAACAAGGCGGGGTTAGATTTAGCATGTGAAAATACTCAAATTATAAATTACCTGTCACAACCTTCGGATCTGAGCGAGCCTCTTCTTGGGAAATATGAAATACTCTAGTTTGCTTCCTTCTTTGCATAGGTGATTGAGTACTAGGGCCGCTTGAGGCATCGGGCACTCTGGTAACTGCAGATCGAGTATTTCTGGGTGTAGAATATGTTAGTTTACCACGAAACTGACCAGAACCCTGACTGCTCGTTCCCATAAGCTGAGGACAAGAACTTCGCATATGCCCCGGCTGTCGACACTGAAAACATACTTGAGGAGCCTTACAGGGGCCGTCATGATATTTTAGGCAATTCTGGCACTTGCGATTTTCACCAACCGATCCCGAGACATTGCTCCCGCCTCTACCAAACTGCTCCCGAGGTTGAGGAAAACTAATAGATGCCGAACTTGGTGCGCCACGCGAAGATCCCACACCCCTATACACCTTCGATGCATTTCCTGGAAATGCGCTCCCTTGCCTTTTCTTTTGAGATCGTTCTGCAAGCTTATGTCTCGCCTGAACTAAACCTTCTACCCTCAGGGCTTCTTCTACGAGATCGTCAAGACTCTCGTACTTGTCTCCAGACTTGATGCGATCTCGAATATTTAAATTAAGACCATCTTCAAATCTCTTGCATAAGTCTCTCGTCGTATATGACTCAGGAGCGAATTCTCGCAATTCCAGAAATTTGCTTTCGTACTCCACGACCGACATAATGCCTTGAAATAGGTTGAAGAACTCCTTTCTCTTTTGATCCTTGATGTACTGAGAGAAGTATCGATCTTTGAATCGTTCCACAAAGATAGCCCACGTAATAGTAACCGAAGATGTCTCTTTTAGATTCTGCCACCATCGTCGTGCATCTGGGCCTAATAGTTTGGTTGCAATGACCACACGATAACATTCTTCAATCATCAAAGTGTCAAAGGTCTCTGTAATCTCCTTTAACCATGCCCCCGCTTTAGAAGCATCTCTTGCACCGTCAAATTTCGAAGTCCCCATGTTTTCAACTGCTTTCACCAAATCAGGTATAAAAAGCGCACCTCGAGAAGTAGAACCTCCTAAAGCCATTTCTGGAGTAAAAACTGGTACATTAGTTGTAGGTTGAATCGATTCATTAGCATGAAGAACCTCTTCAGTGACAGTCGTAGTTGTATGAGCAGTTGTAGGTGGTGGAACACCATGTATTCGAATGTGATCATAATACAATTGGTACTGCTCGGGTGTCATCATGTGCTCAACCCGCAACTGGGCTCGTGGTTGCTCTACCTGGAAAACCGGCACCCTATGATCAGAATTGATAGGGTCCGTAGCCGTCGGAGGAACGGCATGATCAGAAGAAACATGTCCTCGAGGTCCACGAGGAACAGAAGAGAGTAGAGGACTCGGAGGATCACGAGGAGCGTGTACTCGACCTCGACCTCGACCTCGACGACGAACTGGAGGTGCCATAATGACTGAAAGAAAGAAAGGAAAGAAAATGCAAGGTCAACGTCAAGGTAATACGATACCTTAGGATGACATAGAAACAAAGTTGGACTCATTGGCTTGACACAAAAAGAATGAGAATCATAAAACCAGGCTCTGATACCAAGAAAGTTGTCACGCCCCGACCCCAGACAGAACGCGACAACCGCCACGTTAACCATAAATTTTGCAGAATGGGTGCACTCCACTCCACAAAGTTTATAGAAAACGTAAGGCTTGCTATCAAGTACCTGTAGAACTGAACAACTGATAACAACGGGTACAACCCGAGGACATCATCTCATAAAGTATCAACAAGGATTTACAAAGGTACAAAATACAACGGTGTAACTTAGTTTAAAGAAAATATACATGAACGATATAACATCGCGAAGGTACAAAAAGAACATCAAGGGGGTCACCAAATATAAACTATACAATCTCGCCAATGAATCCGTCAATTTACATAAAAGAGGAAGTACCCAAAACACGGATTGGATGACGAGCAAACGATAGGCAAACCTCCAACCAAAACGATATCAACAGCCTGAAAAGGAAAGAATGATGGGGGTGAGCAAAACCACTAGCTCAGTGAGGTGATAAGCCGGTCACCCCGACCCTTATACGAAGCATGTATTCCCACTCGCGGTTCATAACATAAAATCCCACATTTCGTCTCACAATAACTATTTCTCACTCAGTGTACATATTAATGAAAATAAAAACCTTAGTGCACATTTACGAATAACACAATTTGTTCAAACAACATGTTATCACAAAAAAGACGCGTGGGTAGTCAATATCCTCCTCGAACTGAGCTCTCCGTCGAGAGACAGTCCAAGCCCGTCACCGTTACTCTAGATAAAATGCACATTAATATTCTTTCTCAACGCCAAGTGCTAAAGTTCACAATTCAATATCGACTGAATACTTGAAATGATCAAACATATAAACATATATGACATGCATGTCCCACACCGGTGACGCTGACTGAGCCTATAATAGACTAATCCATCTAACGATCACCCTCCAGAGTATCAGTATTTAGCAAATGGACAGGTGCCCCGTTAGATCTAACTCACGCGGGTTTGCCAATCCCGGGCAACTTGGTTGTCACTCTAACTCACCCGAACCGCGACAATTCGGGCTACTTAATCAATGTCGCTCCAACTCACCCGAACCGTGACCAATTCGGGCTACTTAACCTTGGTACCAGGCATACATATGCATGTGCATCATAAGATGAATAACGACTCAAGTTAGAGTCTTAATAGCACACAAGAATAACCAGAAATCAATTCTCAAATAATTCACAATAAATGTTATCAGATACCGAGTCGGCAAGACTCTTCAACATAAGTTAAAATCAATAATACTCATAAAATGGCTAACAGGACTCTAACCAGAGAAATCGAGCCAACCAGGCTCTTTACCACATAACACAATACCAAATAATTTTCTTATCAATTAACTAAAACTAAAATAAATGCACATTTATCGAGGGTCCACACTTCCCACAAGAGAAGGCGTTCCCGAATTATCAACTCACAAGGAAGTGATTAACTCTCTCCGGAATCTGAAGTCGGTTCCTTGCTCTTCGTCGATGGTTCTTTACCTAGAAAGGAGATGAGCAATTAAAGACAAATTAAATATAACTAACTATTAGTGGTAACATCCCTTTTCAATACATTAACTAGACGAAACGATAGAAAATAAGTTTGAATTCGACATAAAAATTCTGAAATTTTCCTGCTAGCGGCAGTTTACGAGAAAAATCATAACTAATTGTAGAATAATCGGATTGAGGCGTTTCAAGTGGCTACGGAAAGCTAACGAGTTCAGCTACGTACAGAAATTAAGTTTGCAAAGTTTTGAGGGCAATAGCTATCTCAAAATCAGTTCGAACAGTCTGCAAATTACCCACATACCAAAAAGAAAAACTCCACAAAATTACAAAATTATGGAAGAAGGAAGCTTAATTCACACACCACTTACCTCAAAACAACTTAAAAACCACCTAGGATGAGGGTTGTAAGGGAGAATTTGGTCAACAAGGGTTTCTCCTCTTCCTCTCTTCTTTCCCCTCTTTTGCTTTTCTTCTCCCGTTCTTCTCTCTCTTTTTTTTTTTAACTTTAGTCTTACTAATTATATATCAGCCCATTTAAGTGGGCTGAAACTTTGGGCCACAAAATAAATAAATAAATAAGTTTGGGCTTTCTAAAAAAATTCTAATTGGGCTTAATTGGGCTGACCTTTTGGGCCATAAAAATAAATAATTAGGTTTTGGGCTTTCTAACAAAAATCTAGTTGGGCTAAGATAGGGCTGGCCTTTTGGGCCATAAAATAAATAATTAGGTTTTGGGCTTTCTAACAAAAATATAGTTGGGCTAAGATATTATAATGAGCATCAAAATAATGGAAATATGCATCGAAAAGAAGGAAATGTTGATTGTAACGAGAAAACGAGCATCAAAATAATGGAAATATGCATCGAAAAGAAGGAAATGTTGATCATAACGAGAAAACGAGCATCAAAATGATGAAAATATGCATCGAAACGAAGGAAATGTTGATCGTAACGAGAAAATATGCATCAAAATGATGGAAATATGCATCGAAACGAAGAAAATATTGATCATATTGAGAAAATGAGCATCAAAATGATTGAAATATGCATCGAAAAGAAGGAAATGTTGATCATAACGAGAAAACGAGCATCTAAATGAAGGAAATATTGATCGTAACGAGAAAATGTGCATCAAAATGACGGAAATATGCATCGAAAAAAAGAAAATGTTAATCATAATGAGAAAACGAGCATAAAAATGATGAGAATATGTATCGAAACGAAGGAAATGTTTATCGTAACGAGAAAATGAGCTTCAAAATGAAGAAATATGCATTGAAACGAAGAAAATATTGATAATATCCAGAAAATGAGCATCAAAATAATAGAAATAAGCATCGAAAAGAAGGAAATGTTGATCGTAACGAGAAAACGAGCATCAAAATAATGGAAATATGCATCGAAAAGAAGGAAATGTTGATCATAACGAGAAAACGAGCATCAAAATGATAAAATATGCATCGAAATGAAGGAAATGCTGATCGTAACGAGAAAATATGCATCTAAATGATGGAAATATGCATCGAAACAAAAAAAATATTGATCATGTTGAGAAAATGAGCATCAAAATGATTGAAATATGCATCGAAAAGAAGGAAATATTGATCATAACGAGAAAACTAGCATCTAAATGAAGGAAATATTGATCATAACGAGAAAATGTGCATCAAAATAAAGGAAATATGCATCGAAACAAAGAAAATGTTAATCATAATGAGAAAACGAGCATAAAAATGAAGAAAATATGTATCGAAACGAAGGAAATGTTGATCGTAACGAGAAAATGAGCATTAAAATGAAGAAATATGCGTCGAAACGAAGAAAATATTGATCATATCGAGAAAATGAGCATCAAAATAATGGAAATATGCATCGAAAAGAAGGAAATGTTGATCGTAACGAGAAAACGAGCATCAAAATAATTGAAATATGCATCGAAAAGAAGGAAATGTTGATCATAACGAGAAAATGAGCATCAAAATGATAAAAATATGCATCGAAACGAAGGAAATGTTGATCGTAACGAGAAAATATGCATCAAAATGATGGAAATATGCATAGAAACGAAGAAAATATTGATCGTAACGAGAAAACGAGCATCAAAATAATGGAAATATGCATCCAAAAGAAGGAAATGTTGATCGTAACGAGAAAAAAAGTATCAAAATAATGGAAATATGCATCGAAAAGTAGGAAATGTTGATCGTAACGAGAAAACGAGCGTCAAAATGATGAAAATATGCATCGAAACAAAGAAAATATTGATCATATTGAGAAAATGAGCATCAAAATGATTGAAATATGCATCGAAAAGAAGGAAATGTTGATCATAACGAGAAAACGAGCATTTAAATGAAGGAAATATTGATCGTAACGAGAAAATGTGCATCAAAATGAAGAAAATATGCATCGAAATAAAGAAAATGTTAATCATAATGAGAAAACGAGCATAAAAATGATGAAATATGTATCGAAACGAGAAAATGAGCATCAAAATGAAGAAATATGCATCGAAACGAAGAAAATATTGATCATATCGAGAAAATGAGCATCAAAATAATGGAAATATGCATCGAAAAGAAGGAAATGTTGATTGTAACGAGAAAACGAGCATCAAAATAATGGAAATATGCATCGAAAAGAAGGAAATGTTGATCATAACGAGAAAACGAGCATCAAAATGATGAAAATATGCATCGAAACAAAGGAAATGTTGATCGTAACGAGAAAATATGCTTCAAAATGATGGAAATATACATCGAAACGAATAAAATATTGATCATATTGAGAAAATGAGCATCAAAATGATTGAAATATGCATCGAAAAGAAGGAAATGTTGATCATAACGAGAAAACGAGCATCTAAATGAAGGAAATATTGATCGTAACGAGAAAATGTGCATCAAAATGACGGAAATATGCATCGAAACAAAGAAAATTTAATCATAATGAGAAAACGAGCATAAAAATGATGAGAATATGTATCGAAACTAAGGAAATGTTTATCGTAACGAGAAAATGAGCTTCAAAATGAAGAAATATGCATTGAAACGAAGAAAATATTGATAATATCCAGAAAATGAGCATCAAAATAATAGAAATAAGCATCGAAAAGAAGGAAATGTTGATCGTAACGAGAAAACGAGCATCAAAATAATGGAAATATGCATCGAAAAGAAGGAAATGTTGATCATAACGAGAAAACGAGCATCAAAATGATAAAATATGCATCGAAATGAAGGAAATGCTGATCGTAACGAGAAAATATGCATCTAAATGATGGAAATATGCATCGAAACAAAAAAAATATTGATCATGTTGAGAAAATGAGCATCAAAATGATTGAAATATGCATCGAAAAGAAGGAAATATTGATCATAACGAGAAAACTAGCATCTAAATGAAGGAAATATTGATCATAACGAGAAAATGTGCATCAAAATGAAGGAAATATGCATCGAAACAAAGAAAATGTTAATCATAATGAGAAAACGAGCATAAAAATGAAGAAAATATGTATCGAAACGAAGGAAATGTTGATCGTAACGAGAAAATGAGCATTAAAATGAAGAAATATGCGTCGAAACGAAGAAAATATTGATCATATCGAGAAAATGAGCATCAAAATAATGGAAATATGCATCGAAAAGAAGGAAATGTTGATCGTAACGAGAAAACGAGCATCAAAATAATTGAAATATGCATCGAAAAGAAGGAAATGTTGATCATAACGAGAAAACGAGCATCAAAATGATAAAAATATGCATCGAAACGAAGGAAATGTTGATCGTAACGAGAAAATATGCATCAAAATGATGGAAATATGCATAGAAACGAAGAAAATATTGATCATATCGAGAAAATGAGCATCAAAATAATGGAAATATGCATCGAAAAGAAGGAAATGTTGATCGGTACGAGAAAAAAAGTATCAAAATAATGGAAATATGCATCGAAAAGTAGGAAATGTTGATCATAACGAGAAAACGAGCGTCAAAATGATGAAAATATGCATCGAAACAAAGAAAATATTGATCATATTGAGAAAATGAGCATCAAAATGATTGAAATATGCATCGAAAAGAAGGAAATGTTGATCATAACGAGAAAACGAGCATTTAAATGAATGAAATATTGATCGTAACGAGAAAATGTGCATCAAAATGAAGAAAATATGCATCGAAATAAAGAAAATGTTAATCATAATGAGAAAACGAGCATAAAAATGATGAAATATGTATCGAAACGAGAAAATGAGCATCAAAATGAAGAAATATGCATCGAAACGAAGAAAATATTGATCATATCGAGAAAATGAGCATCAAAATAATGGAAATATGCAACGAAAAGAAGGAAATGTTGATTGTAACGAGAAAACGAGCATCAAAATAATGGAAATATGCATCGAAAAGAAGGAAATGTTGATCATAACGAGAAAACGAGCATCAAAATGATAAAAATATGCATCGAAACGAAGGAAATGTTGATCGTAACGAGAAAATATGCATCAAAATGATGGAAATATGCATCGAAACGAAGAAAATATTGATCATATCGAGAAAATGAGCATCAAAATAATGGAAATATGCATCGAAAAGAAGGAAATGTTGATCGTAACGAGAAAAAAACATCAAAATAATGGAAATATGCATCGAAAAGTAGGAAATGTTGATCATAACGAGAAAACGAGAGTCAAAATGATGAAAATATGCATCGAAACAATGGGAAATGTTGATCGTAACGAGAAAACGAGCATCTAAACGATGGAAATATACATCGAAACAAAGAAAATGTTGATTGTAACGAGAAAATGAGCATCAAAACGAAGAAATATGCATCGAAACGAAGGAAATGTTAATTGTAACGAGAAAATGAGCATCAAAACGAAGAAATATGCATCGAAACAAAGAAAATGTTGATCATATCGAAAAAATGAGCATCAAAATGCTGGAAATATGCATCGAAACTAGGGAAATGTTGATCGTCATGAGAAAATGAGCATCTAAATGAAGTATCGAAAAGAAGGAAATATTGATCATAACGAGAAAACGAGCATCAAAATGGTAAAAATATGGATCGAAACGAAGGAAATGTTGATCGTAACGAGAAAATGTGCATCAAAATGAAGGAAATATGCATCGAAACAAAGAAAATGTTAATCATAATGAGAAAACAAGCATAAAAATGATGAGAATATGTATCGAAACGAAGGAAATGTTGATCGTAACGAGAAAATGAGCATCAAAATGAAGAAATATGCATCGAAACGAAGAAAATATTGATCATATCGAGAAAATGAGCATCAAAATAATGGAAATAAGCATCGAAAAGAACGAAATGTTGATCGTAACAAGAAAACGAGCATCAAAATAATGGAAATATGCATCGAAAAGAAGGAAATGTTGATCATAACGAGAAAACAAGATGAAAATATGCATCGAAACGAAGGAAATGTTGATCGTAACGAGAAAATATGCATCAATATGAAGGAAATATGCATCGAAACAAAGAAAATGTTAATCATAATGAGAAAACGAGCATAAAAATGACGAAAATATGTATTGAAACGAAAGAAATGTTGATAGTAACGAGAAAATGAGCATCAAAATGAAGAAATATACATCGAAACGAAGAAAATGTTGATCATATCGAGAAAATGAGCATCAAAATAATGGAAGTATGCATCGAAAAGAAGGAAATGCTGATCGTAACGAGAAAACGAGCATCAAAATAATGGAAATATGCATCCAAAAGTAGGAAACGTTGAACATAACGAGAAAACGAGCATCAAAATGATGAAAATAGGCATCGAAACGAAGGAAATGTTGATCGTAACGAGAAAATATGCATCAAAATGATGGAAATATACATCGAAACAAAGAAAATATTGATCATATTGAGAAAATGAGCATCAAAATGATTGAAATATGCATCGAAAAGAAGGAAATGTTGATCATAACGAGAAAACGAGCATTTAAATGAACGAAATATTGATCGTAACGGGAAAATGTGCATCAAAATGAAGAAAATATGCATCGAAATAAAGAAAATGTTAATCATAATGAGAAAACGAGCATAAAAATGATGAAATATGTATCGAAACGAGAAAATGAGCATCAAAATGAAGAAATATGCATCGAAACGAAGAAAATATTGATCATATCGAGAAAATGAGCATCAAAATAATGGAAATATGCATCGAAAAGAAGGAAATGTTGATTGTAACGAGAAAACGAGCATCAAAATAATGGAAATATGCATCGAAAAGAAGGAAATGTTGATCATAACGAGAAAACGAGCATCAAAATGATGAAAATATGCATCGAAACGAAGGAAATGTTGATCGTAACGAGAAAATATGCATCAAAATGATGGAAATATGCATCGAAACGAAGAAAATATTGATCATATTGAGAAAATGAGCATCAAAATAATGGAAATATGCATCGAAAAGAAGGAAATGTTGATCGTAACGAGAAAAAAACATCAAAATAATGGAAATATGCATCGAAAAGTAGGAAATGTTGATCATAACGAGAAAACGAGAGTCAAAATGATGAAAATATGCATCGAAACAATGGGAAATGTTGATCGTAACGAGAAAACGAGCATAAAAATGATGAAAATATGTATCGAAACGAAAGAAATGTTGATCGTAATGAGAAAATGAGCATCAAAATGAAGAAATATGCATCGAAACGAAGAAAATGTTGATCATATCGAGAAAATGAGCATCAAAATAATGGAAGTATGCATCGAAAAGAAGGAAATGCTGATCGTAACGAGAAAACGAGCATCAAAATAATGGAAATATGCATCCAAAAGTAGGAAACGTTGAACATAACGAGAAAACGAGCATCAAAATGATGAAAATAGGCATCGAAACGAAGGAAATGTTGATCGTAACGAGAAAATATGCATCAAAATGATGGAAATATGCATCGAAAAGAAGGAAATGTTGATCATAACGAGAAAACGAGCATTTAAATGAACGAAATATTGATCGTAACGAGAAAATGTGCATCAAAATGAAGAAAATATGCATCGAAATAAAGAAAATGTTAATCATAATGAGAAAACGAGCATAAAAATGATGAAATATGTATCGAAACGAGAAAATGAGCATCAAAATGAAGAAATATGCATCGAAACGAAGAAGATATTGATCATATCGAGAAAATGAGCATCAAAATAATGGAAATATGCAACGAAAAGAAGGAAATTTTGATTGTAACGAGAAAACGAGCATCAAAATAATGGAAATATGCATCGAAAAGAAGGAAATGTTGATCATAACGAGAAAACGAGCATCAAAATGATGAAAATATGCATCGAAACGAAGGAAATGTTGATCGTAACGAGAAAATATGCATCAAAATGATGGAAATATGCATCGAAACGAAGAAAATATTGATCATATTGAGAAAATGAGCATCAAAATGATTGAAATATGCATCGAAAAGAAGGAAATGTTGATCATAACGAGAAAACGAGCATCTAAATGAAGGAAATATTGATCGTAACGAGAAAATGTGCATCAAAATGACGGAAATATGCATCGAAACAAAGAAAATGTTAATCATAATGAGAAAACGAGCATAAAAATGATGAGAATATGTATCGAAACGAAGGAAATGTTTATCGTAACGAGAAAATGAGCTTCAAAATGAAGAAATATGCATTGAAACGAAGAAAATATTGATAATATCCAGAAAATGAGCATCAAAATAATAGAAATAAGCATCGAAAAGAAGGAAATGTTGATCGTAACGAGAAAACGAGCATTGAAATAATGGAAATATGCATCGAAAAGAAGGAAATGTTGATCATAACGAGAAAACGAGCATCAAAATGATATAATATGCATCGAAATGAAGGAAATGCTGATCGTAACGAGAAAATATGCATCTAAATGATGGAAATATGCATCGAAACGAAAAAAATATTGATTATGTTGAGAAAATGAGCATCAAAATGATTGAAATATGCATCGAAAAGAAGGAAATATTGATCATAACGAGAAAACTAGAATCTAAATGAAGGAAATATTGATCATAACGAGAAAATGTGCATCAAAATGAAGGAAATATGCATCGAAACAAAGAAAATGTTAATCATAATGAGAAAACGAGCATAAAAATGAAGAAAATATGTATCGAAACCAAGGAAATGTTGATCGTAACGAGAAAATGAGCATTAAAATGAAGAAATATGCGTCGAAACGAAGAAAATATTGATCATATCGAGAAAATGAGCATCAAAATAATTGAAATATGCATCGAAAAGAAGGAAATGTTGATCGTAACGAGAAAACGAGCATCAAAATAATTGAAATATGCATCGAAAAGAAGGAAATGTTGATCATAACGAGAAAACGAGCATCAAAATGATAAAAATATGCATCGAAACGAAGGAAATGTTGATCGTAACGAGAAAATATGCATCAAAATGATGGAAATATGCATAGAAACGAAGAAAATATTGATCATATCGAGAAAATGAGCATCAAAATAATGGAAATATGCATCGAAAAGAAGGAAATATTGATCGTAACGAGAAAAAAAGTATCAAAATAATGGAAATATGCATCGAAAAGTAGGAAATGTTGATCATAACGAGAAAACGAGCGTCAAAATGATGAAAATATGCATCGAAACAATGGGAAATGTTGATCGTAACTAGAAAACGAGCATCTAAATGATGGAAATATGCATCGAAAAGAAGGAAATGTTGATCATAACGAGAAAACGAGCATCAAAATGGTGAAAATATACATCGAAACGAAGGAAATGTTGATCGTAACGAGAAAATATGTATTAAAATGATGGAAATATGCATCGAAACGTAGAAAATATTGATCATATCGAGAAAATGAGCATCAAAATGAAGGAAATATGCATCGAAACAATGGGAAGTGTTGATCGTAACGAGAAAATGAGCATCTAAACGAAGGAAATATGAATCAAAACGAAGAAAATATTGATTGTAACGAGAAAATGAGCATCAAAATGAAGAAATATGCATCAAAACGAAGAAATATGCATCGATACAAAGAAAATGTTGATCATATCGAAAAAATGACCATGAAAATGATGGAAATATGCATCGAAACTGGGAAATGTTGATCATCATGAGAAAATGAGCATCAAAATGATGGAAATATGCATCGATAAGAAGGAAATGTTGATCATAACGAGAAAACGGGCATCAAAATGATGAAAATATGCATCGAAACAAAATGATGGAAATATGCATCGAAACGAAGAAAATATTGATCATATCGAGAAAATGAGCATAAAAATTATTGAAATATGCATCGAAAAGAAGGAAATGTTGATCATAACGAGAAAACGAGCATCTAAATGAAGGAAATATTGATCGTAACGAGAAAATATACATCAAAATGAAGGAAAAATGCATCGAAACAAAGAAAATGTTAATCATAATGAGAAAACGTGCATAAAAATGATGAAAATATGTATCAAAACGAAAGAAATGTTGATCGTAATGAGAAAATGAGCATCAAAATGAAGAAATATGCATCGAAACGAAGAAAATGTTGATCATATCGAGAAAATGAGCATCAAAATAATGGAAGTATGCATCGAAAAGAAGGAAATGCTGATCGTAACGATAAAACGAGCATCAAAATAATGGAAATATGCATCCAAAAGTAGGAAACGTTGAACATAACGAGAAAACGAGCATCAAAATGATGAAAATAGGCATCGAAACGAAGGAAATGTTGATCGTAACGAGAAAATATGCATCAAAATGATGGAAATATGCATCGAAACAAAGAAAATATTGATCATATTGAGAAAATGAGCATCAAAATGATTGAAATATGCATCGAAAAGAAGGAAATGTTGATCATAACGAGAAAACGAGCATTTAAATGAACGAAATATTGATCGTAACGGGAAAATGTGCATCAAAATGAAGAAAATATGCATCGAAATAAAGAAAATGTTAATCATAATGAGAAAACGAACATAAAAATGATGAAATATGTATCGAAACGAGAAAATGAGCATCAAAATGAAGAAATATGCATCGAAACGAAGAAAATATTGATCATATCGAGAAAATGAGCATCAAAATAATGGAAATATGCATCGAAAAGAAGGAAATTTTGATTGTAACGAGAAAACGAGCATCAAAATAATGGAAATATGCATCGAAAAGAAGGAAATGTTGATCATAACGAGAAAACGAGCATCAAAATGATGAAAATATGCATCGAAACGAAGGAAATGTTGATCGTAACGAGAAAATATGCATCAAAATGATGGAAATATGCATCGAAACGAAGAAAATATTGATCATATTGAGAAAATGAGCATCAAAATGATTGAAATATGCATCGAAAAGAAGGAAATGTTGATCATAACGAGAAAACGAGCATCTAAATGAAGGAAATATTGATCGTAACGAGAAAATGTGCATCAAAATGACGGAAATATGCATCGAAACAAAGAAAATGTTAATCATAATGAGAAAACGAGCATAAAAATGATGAGAATATGTATCGAAACGAAGGAAATATTTATCGTCACGAGAAAATGAGCTTCAAAATGAAGAAATATGCATTGAAACGAAGAAAATATTGATAATATCCAGAAAATGAGCATCAAAATAATAGAAATAAGCATCGAAAAGAAGGAAATGTTGATCGTAACGAGAAAACGAGCATTGAAATAATGGAAATATGCATCGAAAAGAAGGAAATGTTGATCATAACGAGAAAACGAGCATCAAAATGATAAAATATGCATCGAAATGAAGGAAATGCTGATCGTAACGAGAAAATATGCATCTAAATGATGGAAATATGCATCGAAACGAAAAAAATATTGATCATGTTGAGAAAATGAGCATCAAAATGATTGAAATATGCATCAAAAAGAAGGAAATATTGATCATAACGAGAAAACTAGAATCTAAATGAAGGAAATATTGATCATAACGAGAAAATGTGCATCAAAATGAAGGAAATATGCATCGAAACAAAGAAAATGTTAATCATAATGAGAAAACGAGCATAAAAATGAAGAAAATATGTATCGAAACCAAGGAAATGTTGATCGTAACGAGAAAATGAGCATTAAAATGAAGAAATATGCGTCGAAACGAAGAAAATATTGATCATATCGAGAAAATGAGCATCAAAATAATTGAAATATGCATCGAAAAGAAGGAAATGTTGATCGTAACGAGAAAACGAGCATCAAAATAATTGAAATATGCATCGAAAAGAAGGAAATGTTGATCATAACGAGAAAACGAGCATCAAAATGATAAAAATATGCATCGAAACGAAGGAAATGTTGATCGTAACGAGAAAATATGCATCAAAATGATGGAAATATACATAGAAACGAAGAAAATATTGATCATATCGAGAAAATGAGCATCAAAATAATGGAAATATGCATCGAAAAGAAGGAAATATTGATCGTAACGAGAAAAAAAGTATCAAAATAATGGAAATATGCATCGAAAAGTAGGAAATGTTGATCATAACGAGAAAACGAGCGTCAAAATGATGAAAATATGCATCGAAACAATGGGAAATGTTGATCGTAACTAGGAAACGAGCATCTAAATGATGGAAATATGCATCGAAAAGAAGGAAATGTTGATCATAACGAGAAAACGAGCATCAAAATGGTGAAAATATACATCGAAACGAAGGAAATGTTGATCGTAACGAGAAAATATGTATTAAAATGATGGAAATATGCATCGAAACGTAGAAAATATTGATCATATCGAGAAAATGAGCATCAAAATGAAGGAAATATGCATCGAAACAATGGGAAGTGTTGATCGTAACGAGAAAATGAGCATCTAAACGAAGGAAATATGAATCAAAACGAAGGAAATATTGATTGTAACGAGAAAATGAGCATCAAAATGAAGAAATATGCATCAAAACGAAGAAATATGCATCGATACAAAGAAAATGTTGATCATATCGAAAAAATGAGCATCAAAATGATGGAAATATGCATCGAAACTGGGAAATGTTGATCATCATGAGAAAATGAGCATCAAAATGATGGAAATATGCATCGATAAGAAGGAAATGTTGATCATAACGAGAAAACGGGCATCAAAATGATGAAAATATGCATCGAAACGAAGGAAATGTTGATCGTAACGAGAAAATATGCATCAAAATGATGGAAATATGCATCGAAACGAAGAAAATATTGATCGTATCGAGAAAATGAGCATAAAAATTATTGAAATATGCATCGAAAAGAAGGAAATGTTGATCATAACGAGAAAACGAGCATCTAAATGAAGGAAATATTGATCGTAACGAGAAAATATACATCAAAATGAAGGAAAAATGCATCGAAACAAAGAAAATGTTAATCATAATGAGAAAACGTGCATAAAAATGATGAAAATATGTATCGAAACGAAAGAAATGCTGATCGTAATGAGAAAATGAGCATCAAAATGAAGAAATATGCATCGAAACGAAGAAAATGTTGATCATATCGAGAAAATGAGCATCAAAATAATGGAAGTATGCATCGAAAAGAAGGAAATGCTGATCGTAACGAGAAAACAAGCATCAAAATAATGGAAATATGCATCCAAAAGTAGGAAACGTTGAACATAACGAGAAAACGAGCATCAAAATGATGAAAATAGGCATCGAAACGAAGGAAATGTTGATCGTAACGAGAAAATATGCATCAAAATGATGGAAATATGCATCGAAACAAAGAAAATATTGATCATATTGAGAAAATGAGCATCAAAATGATTGAAATATGCATCGAAAAGAAGGAAATGTTGATCATAACGAGAAAACGAGCATTTAAATGAACGAAATATTTATCGTAACGAGAAAATGTGCATCAAAATGAAGAAAATATGCATCGAAATAAAGAAAATGTTAATCATAATGAGAAAACGAGCATAAAAATGATGAAATATGTATCGAAACGAGAAAATGAGCATCAAAATGAAGAAATATGCATCGAAACGAAGAAGATATTGATCATATCGAGAAAATGAGCATCAAAATAATGGAAATATGCAACGAAAAGAAGGAAATTTTGATTGTAACGAGAAAACGAGCATCAAAATAATGGAAATATGCATCGAAAAGAAGGAAATGTTGATCATAACGAGAAAACGAGCATCAAAATGATGAAAATATGCATCGAAACGAAGGAAATGTTGATCGTAACGAGAAAATATGCATCAAAATGATGGAAATATGCATCGAAACGAAGAAAATATTGATCATATTGAGAAAATGAGCATCAAAATGATTGAAATATGCATCGAAAAGAAGGAAATGTTGATCATAACGAGAAAACGAGCATCTAAATGAAGGAAATATTGATCGTAACGAGAAAATGTGCATCAAAATGACGGAAATATGCATCGAAACAAAGAAAATGTTAATCATAATGAGAAAACGAGCATAAAAATGATGAGAATATGTATCGAAACGAAGGAAATATTTATCGTCACGAGAAAATGAGCTTCAAAATGAAGAAATATGCATTGAAACGAAGAAAATATTGATAATATCCAGAAAATGAGCATCAAAATAATAGAAATAAGCATCGAAAAGAAGGAAATGTTGATCGTAACGAGAAAACGAGCATTGAAATAATGGAAATATGCATCGAAAAGAAGGAAATGTTGATCATAACGAGAAAACGAGCATCAAAATGATAAAATATGCATCGAAATGAAGGAAATGCTGATCGTAACGAGAAAATATGCATCTAAATGATGGAAATATGCATCGAAACGAAAAAAATATTGATCATGTTGAGAAAATGAGCATCAAAATGATTGAAATATGCATCAAAAAGAAGGAAATATTGATCATAACGAGAAAACTAGAATCTAAATGAAGGAAATATTGATCATAACGAGAAAATGTGCATCAAAATGAAGGAAATATGCATCGAAACAAAGAAAATGTTAATCATAATGAGAAAACGAGCATAAAAATGAAGAAAATATGTATCGAAACCAAGGAAATGTTGATCGTAACGAGAAAATGAGCATTAAAATGAAGAAATATGCGTCGAAACGAAGAAAATATTGATCATATCGAGAAAATGAGCATCAAAATAATTGAAATATGCATCGAAAAGAAGGAAATGTTGATCGTAACGAGAAAACGAGCATCAAAATAATTGAAATATGCATCGAAAAGAAGGAAATGTTGATCATAACGAGAAAACGAGCATCAAAATGATAAAAATATGCATCGAAACGAAGGAAATGTTGATCGTAACGAGAAAATATGCATCAAAATGATGGAAATATACATAGAAACGAAGAAAATATTGATCATATCGAGAAAATGAGCATCAAAATAATGGAAATATGCATCGAAAAGAAGGAAATATTGATCGTAACGAGAAAAAAAGTATCAAAATAATGGAAATATGCATCGAAAAGTAGGAAATGTTGATCATAACGAGAAAACGAGCGTCAAAATGATGAAAATATGCATCGAAACAATGGGAAATGTTGATCGTAACTAGGAAACGAGCATCTAAATGATGGAAATATGCATCGAAAAGAAGGAAATGTTGATCATAACGAGAAAACGAGCATCAAAATGGTGAAAATATACATCGAAACGAAGGAAATGTTGATCGTAACGAGAAAATATGTATTAAAATGATGGAAATATGCATCGAAACGTAGAAAATATTGATCATATCGAGAAAATGAGCATCAAAATGAAGGAAATATGCATCGAAACAATGGGAAGTGTTGATCGTAACGAGAAAATGAGCATCTAAACGAAGGAAATATGAATCAAAACGAAGGAAATATTGATTGTAACGAGAAAATGAGCATCAAAATGAAGAAATATGCATCAAAACGAAGAAATATGCATCGATACAAAGAAAATGTTGATCATATCGAAAAAATGAGCATCAAAATGATGGAAATATGCATCGAAACTGGGAAATGTTGATCATCATGAGAAAATGAGCATCAAAATGATGGAAATATGCATCGATAAGAAGGAAATGTTGATCATAACGAGAAAACGGGCATCAAAATGATGAAAATATGCATCGAAACGAAGGAAATGTTGATCGTAACGAGAAAATATGCATCAAAATGATGGAAATATGCATCGAAACGAAGAAAATATTGATCGTATCGAGAAAATGAGCATAAAAATTATTGAAATATGCATCGAAAAGAAGGAAATGTTGATCATAACGAGAAAACGAGCATCTAAATGAAGGAAATATTGATCGTAACGAGAAAATATACATCAAAATGAAGGAAAAATGCATCGAAACAAAGAAAATGTTAATCATAATGAGAAAACGTGCATAAAAATGATGAAAATATGTATCGAAACGAAAGAAATGTTGATCGTAATGAGAAAATGAGCATCAAAATGAAGAAATATGCATCGAAACGAAGAAAATGTTGATCATATCGAGAAAATGAGCATCAAAATAATGGAAGTATGCATCGAAAAGAAGGAAATGCTGATCGTAACGAGAAAACGAGCATCAAAATAATGGAAATATGCATCCAAAAGTAGGAAACGTTGAACATAACGAGAAAACGAGCATCAAAATGATGAAAATAGGCATCGAAACGAAGGAAATGTTGATCGTAACGAGAAAATATGCATCAAAATGATGGAAATATGCATCGAAACAAAGAAAATATTGATCATATTGAGAAAATGAGCATCAAAATGATTGAAATATGCATCGAAAAGAAGGAAATGTTGATCATAACGAGAAAACGAGCATTTAAATGAACGAAATATTTATCGTAACGAGAAAATGTGCATCAAAATGAAGAAAATATGCATCGAAATAAAGAAAATGTTAATCATAATGAGAAAACGAGCATAAAAATGATGAAATATGTATCGAAACGAGAAAATGAGCATCAAAATGAAGAAATATGCATCGAAACGAAGAAGATATTGATCATATCGAGAAAATGAGCATCAAAATAATGGAAATATGCAACGAAAAGAAGGAAATTTTGATTGTAACGAGAAAACGAGCATCAAAATAATGGAAATATGCATCGAAAAGAAGGAAATGTTGATCATAACGAGAAAACGAGCATCAAAATGATGAAAATATGCATCGAAACGAAGGAAATGTTGATCGTAACGAGAAAATATGCATCAAAATGATGGAAATATGCATCGAAACGAAGAAAATATTGATCATATTGAGAAAATGAGCATCAAAATGATTGAAATATGCATCGAAAAGAAGGAAATGTTGATCATAACGAGAAAACGAGCATCTAAATGAAGGAAATATTGATCGTAACGAGAAAATGTGCATCAAAATGACGGAAATATGCATCGAAACAAAGAAAATGTTAATCATAATGAGAAAACGAGCATAAAAATGATGAGAATATGTATCGAAACGAAGGAAATGTTTATCGTAACGAGAAAATGAGCTTCAAAATGAAGAAATATGCATTGAAACGAAGAAAATATTGATAATATCCAGAAAATGAGCATCAAAATAATAGAAATAAGCATCGAAAAGAAGGAAATGTTGATCGTAACGAGAAAACGAGCATTGAAATAATGGAAATATGCATCGAAAAGAAGGAAATGTTGATCATAACGAGAAAACGAGCATCAAAATGATAAAATATGCATCGAAATGAAGGAAATGCTGATCGTAACGAGAAAATATGCATCTAAATGATGGAAATATGCATCGAAACGAAAAAAATATTGATCATGTTGAGAAAATGAGCATCAAAATGATTGAAATATGCATCGAAAAGAAGGAAATATTGATCATAACGAGAAAACTAGAATCTAAATGAAGGAAATATTGATCATAACGAGAAAATGTGCATCAAAATGAAGGAAATATGCATCGAAACAAAGAAAATGTTAATCATAATGAGAAAACGAGCATAAAAATGAAGAAAATATGTATCGAAACCAAGGAAATGTTGATCGTAACGAGAAAATGAGCATTAAAATGAAGAAATATGCGTCGAAACGAAGAAAATATTGGTCATATCGAGAAAATGAGCATCAAAATAATTGAAATATGCATCGAAAAGAAGGAAATGTTGATCGTAACGAGAAAACGAGCATCAAAATAATTGAAATATGCATCGAAAAGAAGGAAATGTTGATCATAACGAGAAAACGAGCATCAAAATGATAAAAATATGCATCGAAACGAAGGAAATGTTGATCGTAACGAGAAAATATGCATCAAAATGATGGAAATATGCATAGAAACGAAGAAAATATTGATCATATCGAGAAAATGAGCATCAAAATAATGGAAATATGCATCGAAAAGAAGGAAATATTGATCGTAACGAGAAAAAAAGTATCAAAATAATGGAAATATGCATCGAAAAGTAGGAAATGTTGATCATAACGAGAAAACGAGCGTCAAAATGATGAAAATATGCATCGAAACAATGGGAAATGTTGATCGTAACTAGGAAACGAGCATCTAAATGATGGAAATATGCATCGAAAAGAAGGAAATGTTGATCATAACGAGAAAACGAGCATCAAAATGGTGAAAATATACATCGAAACGAAGGAAATGTTGATCGTAACGAGAAAATATGTATTAAAATGATGGAAATATGCATCGAAACGTAGAAAATATTGATCATATCGAGAAAATGAGCATCAAAATGAAGGAAATATGCATCGAAACAATGGGAAGTGTTGATCGTAACGAGAAAATGAGCATCTAAACGAAGGAAATATGAATCAAAACGAAGGAAATATTGATTGTAACGAGAAAATGAGCATCAAAATGAAGAAATATGCATCAAAACGAAGAAATATGCATCGATACAAAGAAAATGTTGATCATATCGAAAAAATGAGCATCAAAATGATGGAAATATGCATCGAAACTGGGAAATGTTGATCATCATGAGAAAATGAGCATCAAAATGATGGAAATATGCATCGATAAGAAGGAAATGTTGATCATAACGAGAAAACGGGCATCAAAATGATGAAAATATGCATCGAAACGAAGGAAATGTTGATCGTAACGAGAAAATATGCATCAAAATGATGGAAATATGCATCGAAACGAAGAAAATATTGATCATATCGAGAAAATGAGCATAAAAATTATTGAAATATGCATCGAAAAGAAGGAAATATTGATCATAACGAGAAAACGAGCATCTAAATGAAGGAAATATTGATCGTAACGAGAAAATATACATCAAAATGAAGGAAAAATGCATCGAAACAAAGAAAATATTAATCATAATGAGAAAACATGCATAAAAATGATGAAAATATGTATCGAAACGAAAGAAATGTTGATCGTAATGAGAAAATGAGCATCAAAATGAAGAAATATGCATCGAAACGAAGAAAATGTTGATCATATCGAGAAAATGAGCATCAAAATAATGGAAATATGCATCGAAAAGAAGGAAATGTTGATCGTAAACGAGCATCAAAAAAATGGAAATATGCATCGAAAAGAAGGAAATGTTGATCATAACGAGAAAACGAGCATCAAAATGATGAAAATATGCTTCGAAAGAAGGGATTGTTGATCGTAACGAGAAAATATACGTCAAAATGATGGAAATATGCATCGAAACGAAGAAAATATTGATCATATCGAGAAAATGAGCATCAAAATTATTGAAATATGCATCGAAAAGAAGGAAATATTGATTATAACGAGAAAACGAGCATCTAAATGAAGGAAATATTGATCGTAACGAGAAAATGTGCATCAAAATGAAGGAAATATGCATCGAAACAAAGAAAATGTTAATCATAATCAGAAAACGAGCATAAAAATGACGAAAATATGTATCGAAACGAAGGAAATGTTGATCGTAACGAGAAAATGAACATCAAAATGAAGAAATATGCATCGAAATGAATAGAATATTGATCATATCGAGAAAATGAGCATCGAAACAAAGAAAATGTTAATCATAATCAGAAAACGAGCATAAAAATGACGAAAATATGTATCGAAACGAAGGAAATGTTGATCGTAACGAGAAAATGAACATCAAAATGAAGAAATATGCATCGAAACGAATAGAATATTGATCATATCGAGAAAATGAGCATCAAAATTATTGAAATATGCATCGAAATGAAGAAAATGTTGATCATAACGAGAAAACGAGAATCTAAATTAAGGATATATTGATCGTAACGAGAAAATGTGCATCAAAATGAAGGAAATATGCATCGAAACAAAGAAAATGTTAATCATAATCAGAAAACGAGCATAAAAATGACGAAAATATGTATCGAAACGAAGGAAATGTTGATCGTAACGAGAAAACGAGCGTCAAAATGATGAAAATATGCATCGAAACAATGGGAAATATTGATCGTAACTAGGAAACGAGCATCTAAATGATGGAAATATGCATCGAAAAGAAGGAAATGTTGATCATAACGAGAAAACGAGCATCAAAATGGTGAAAATATACATCGAAACGAAGGAAATGTTGATCGTAACGAGAAAATATGTATTAAAATGATGGAAATATGCATCGAAACGTAGAAAATATTGATCATATCGAGAAAATGAGCATCAAAATGAAGGAAATATGCATCGAAACAATGGGAAGTGTTGATCGTAACGAGAAAATGAGCATCTAAACGAAGGAAATATGAATCAAAACGAAGGAAATATTGATTGTAACGAGAAAATGAGCATCAAAATGAAGAAATATGCATCAAAACGAAGAAATATGCATCGATACAAAGAAAATGTTGATCATATCGAAAAAATGAGCATCAAAATGATGGAAATATGCATCGAAACTGGGAAATGTTGATCATCATGAGAAAATGAGCATCAAAATGATGGAAATATGCATCGATAAGAAGGAAATGTTGATCATAACGAGAAAACGGGCATCAAAATGATGAAAATATGCATCGAAACGAAGGAAATGTTGATCGTAACGAGAAAATATGCATCAAAATGATGGAAATATGCATCGAAACGAAGAAAATATTGATCATATCGAGAAAATGAGCATAAAAATTATTGAAATATGCATCGAAAAGAAGGAAATGTTGATCATAACGAGAAAACGAGCATCTAAATGAAGGAAATATTGATCGTAACGAGAAAATATACATCAAAATGAAGGAAAAATGCATCGAAACAAAGAAAATATTAATCATAATGAGAAAACGTGCATAAAAATGATGAAAATATGTATCGAAACGAAAGAAATGTTGATCGTAATGAGAAAATGAGCATCAAAATGAAGAAATATGCATCGAAACGAAGAAAATGTTGATCATATCGAGAAAATGAGCATCAAAATAATGGAAATATGCATCGAAAAGAAGGAAATGTTGATCGTAAACGAGCATCAAAAAAATGGAAATATGCATCGAAAAGAAGGAAATGTTGATCATAACGAGAAAACGAGCATCAAAATGATGAAAATATGCTTCGAAAGAAGGGATTGTTGATCGTAACGAGAAAATATACATCAAAATGATGGAAATATGCATCGAAACGAAGAAAATATTGATCATATCGAGAAAATGAGCATCAAAATTATTGAAATATGCATCGAAAAGAAGGAAATGTTGATCATAACGAGAAAACGAGCATCTAAATGAAGGAAATATTGATCGTAATGAGAAAATGTGCATCAAAATGAAGGAAATATGCATCGAAACAAAGAAAATGTTAATCATAATCAGAAAACGAGCATAAAAATGACGAAAATATGTATCGAAACGAAGGAAATGTTGATCGCAACGAGAAAATGAACATCAAAATGAAGAAATATGCATCGAAATGAATAGAATATTGATCATATCGAGAAAATGAGCATCGAAACAAAGAAAATGTTAATCATAATCAGAAAACGAGCATAAAAATGACGATAAATATGTATCGAAACGAAGGAAATGTTGATCGTAACGAGAAAATGAACATCAAAATGAAGAAATATGCATCGAAACGAATAGAATATTGATCATATCGAGAAAATGAGCATCAAAATTATTGAAATATGCATCGAAATGAAGAAAATGTTGATCATAACGAGAAAACGAGAATCTAAATTAAGGATATATTGATCGTAACGAGAAAATGTGCATCAAAATGAAGGAAATATGCATCGAAACAAAGAAAATGTTAATCATAATCAGAAAACGAGCATAAAAATGACGAAAATATGTATCGAAACGAAGGAAATGTTGATCGTAACGAGAAAATGAACATCAAAATGAAGAAATATGCATCGAAACGAATAAAATATTGATCATATCGAGAAAATGAGCATCAAAATAATGGAAATATGCATCGAAAAGAAGGAAATATTGATCATAACGAGAAAACGAGCATCAAAATAATGAAAATATGCATCGAAAAGAAGGAAATGTTGATCATAATGAGAAAACGAGCATCAAAATGATGAAAATATGAATCGAAACGAAGGAAATATTGATCGTGACGAGAAAATATGCATCAAAATGATGGAAATATGCATCGAAACGAAGAAAATATTCATCATATCGAGAAAATGTGCATTAAAATTATTGAAATATGCATCAAAAAGAAGGAAATGTTAATCATAACAAGAAAACGAGCATCTAAATGAAGGAAATATTGATCGTAACGAGAAAATGTGCATCAAAATGAAGGAAATATGCATCGAAATAAAGAAAATGTTAATCATAAAGAGAAAACGAGCATAAAAATGATGAAATATGTAACGAAACGAAGGAAATGTTGATCGTAACGAGAAAATGAGCATCAAAATGAAGAAATATGCATCGAAACGATGAAAATATTGATCATATCGAGAAAATGAGCATCAAAATAATGGAAATATGCATCGAAAAGAAGGAAATGTTGATCGTAACGAGAAAACGAGCATCAAAAGAATGGAAATGTGCATCGAAAAGAAGGAAATGTTGATAATAACGAGAAAATGAGCATCAAAATGATAAAAATGTGCATCGAAACGAAGGAAAAGTTGATTGTAATGAGAAAATGAGCTTTAAAATGAAGGAAATATGCATCCAAATGAAGGAAATGTTCATCGTAAAGTGAAAATGAACATCAAAATGTAGGAAATATGTATCGAAAAGAAGGAAATATTGATCATAACGAGAAAACGAGCATAAAAATGATGAAAATATGCATCGAAACGAAGGAAATGTTGATCGTAACGAGAAAATATGTATCAAAATGATGGAAATATGTATCGAAACGAAGAAAATATTGATCATATTGAGAAAATGAGCATCAAAATGATTGAAATATGCATCGAAAAGAAGGAAATGTTGATCATAACGAGAAAACGAGCATCAAAATGATGAAAATATGCATCGAAACAATGGGAAGTGTTGATCGTAACGAGAAAACGAGCATCTAAATGATGGAAATATGCATCGAAACGAAGGAAATGTTGATTGTAACGAGAAAATGAGCATCAAAATGAAGAAATATGCATCGAAACAAAGGAAATGTTAATTGTTACGAGAAAATGAGAATCAAAACGAAGAAATATGCATCGAAACAAAGAAATGTTTATCATAACGAGAAAACAAGCATTGAAATGATGAAAATATGCATCGAAACAAAGGAAATGTTGATCGTAATGAGAAAATATGCATCAAAATGAAGAAATTTGCATCGAAAAGAAGGAAATGTTGATTATAAAGAGAAAACGGGCATAAAATGATGGAAATATGCATCGAAACGAAGGAAATATTGATCGTAACAAGAAAACGAGCATCAAAATGGTGAAAATATACATCGAAACGAAGGAAATGTTGATCGTAACGAGAAAATATGTATTAAAATGATGGAAATATGCATCGAAACGTAGAAAATATTGATCATATCGAGAAAATGAGCATCAAAATGAAGGAAATATGCATCGAAACAATGGGAAGTGTTGATCGTAACGAGAAAATGAGCATCTAAACGAAGGAAATATGAATCAAAACGAAGGAAATATTGATTGTAACGAGAAAATGAGCATCAAAATGAAGAAATATGCATCAAAACGAAGAAATATGCATCGATACAAAGAAAATGTTGATCATATCGAAAAAATGAGCATCAAAATGATGGAAATATGCATCGAAACTGGGAAATGTTGATCATCATGAGAAAATGAGCATCAAAATGATGGAAATATGCATCGATAAGAAGGAAATGTTGATCATAACGAGAAAACGGGCATCAAAATGATGAAAATATGCATCGAAACGAAGGAAATGTTGATCGTAACGAGAAAATATGCATCAAAATGATGGAAATATGCATCGAAACGAAGAAAATATTGATCATATCGAGAAAATGAGCATAAAAATTATTGAAATATGCATCGAAAAGAAGGAAATGTTGATCATAACGAGAAAACGAGCATCTAAATGAAGGAAATATTGATCGTAACGAGAAAATATACATCAAAATGAAGGAAAAATGCATCGAAACAAAGAAAATATTAATCATAATGAGAAAACGTGCATAAAAATGATGAAAATATGTATCGAAACGAAAGAAATGTTGATCGTAATGAGAAAATGAGCATCAAAATGAAGAAATATGCATCGAAACGAAGAAAATGTTGATCATATCGAGAAAATGAGCATCAAAATAATGGAAATATGCATCGAAAAGAAGGAAATGTTGATCGTAAACGAGCATCAAAAAAATGGAAATATGCATCGAAAAGAAGGAAATGTTGATCATAACGAGAAAACGAGCATCAAAATGATGAAAATATGCTTCGAAAGAAGGGATTGTTGATCGTAACGAGAAAATATACATCAAAATGATGGAAATATGCATCGAAACGAAGAAAATATTGATCATATCGAGAAAATGAGCATCAAAATTATTGAAATATGCATCGAAAAGAAGGAAATGTTGATCATAACGAGAAAACGAGCATCTAAATGAAGGAAATATTGATCGTAATGAGAAAATGTGCATCAAAATGAAGGAAATATGCATCGAAACAAAGAAAATGTTAATCATAATCAGAAAACGAGCATAAAAATGACGAAAATATGTATCGAAACGAAGGAAATGTTGATCGCAACGAGAAAATGAACATCAAAATGAAGAAATATGCATCGAAATGAATAGAATATTGATCATATCGAGAAAATGAGCATCGAAACAAAGAAAATGTTAATCATAATCAGAAAACGAGCATAAAAATGACGAAAATATGTATCGAAACGAAGGAAATGTTGATCGTAACGAGAAAATGAACATCAAAATGAAGAAATATGCATCGAAACGAATAGAATATTGATCATATCGAGAAAATGAGCATCAAAATTATTGAAATATGCATCGAAATGAAGAAAATGTTGATCATAACGAGAAAACGAGAATCTAAATTAAGGATATATTGATCGTAACGAGAAAATGTGCATCAAAATGAAGGAAATATGCATCGAAACAAAGAAAATGTTAATCATAATCAGAAAACGAGCATAAAAATGACGAAAATATGTATCGAAACGAAGGAAATGTTGATCGTAACGAGAAAATGAACATCAAAATGAAGAAATATGCATCGAAACGAATAAAATATTGATCATATCGAGAAAATGAGCATCAAAATAATGGAAATATGCATCGAAAAGAAGGAAATATTGATCATAACGAGAAAACGAGCATCAAAATAATGAAAATATGCATCGAAAAGAAGGAAATGTTGATCATAATGAGAAAACGAGCATCAAAATGATGAAAATATGAATCGAAACGAAGGAAATATTGATCGTGACGAGAAAATATGCATCAAAATGATGGAAATATGCATCGAAACGAAGAAAATATTCATTATATCGAGAAAATGTGCATCAAAATTATTGAAATATGCATCAAAAAGAAGGAAATGTTAATCATAACAAGAAAACGAGCATCTAAATGAAGGAAATATTGATCGTAACGAGAAAATGTGCATCAAAATGAAGGAAATATGCATCGAAATAAAGAAAATGTTAATCATAAAGAGAAAACGAGCATAAAAATGATGAAATATGTAACGAAACGAAGGAAATGTTGATCGTAACGAGAAAATGAGCATCAAAATGAAGAAATATGCATCGAAACGATGAAAATATTGATCATATCGAGAAAATGAGCATCAAAATAATGGAAATATGCATCGAAAAGAAGGAAATGTTGATCGTAACGAGAAAACGAGCATCAAAAGAATGGAAATGTGCATCGAAAAGAAGGAAATGTTGATAATAACGAGAAAATGAGCATCAAAATGATAAAAATGTGCATCGAAACGAAGGAAAAGTTGATTGTAATGAGAAAATGAGCTTTAAAATGAAGGAAATATGCATCCAAATGAAGGAAATGTTCATCGTAAAGTGAAAATGAGCATCAAAATGTAGGAAATATGTATCGAAAAGAAGGAAATATTGATCATAACGAGAAAACGAGCATAAAAATGATGAAAATATGCATCGAAACGAAGGAAATGTTGATCGTAACGAGAAAATATGTATCAAAATGATGGAAATATGTATCGAAACGAAGAAAATATTGATCATATTGAGAAAATGAGCATCAAAATGATTGAAATATGCATCGAAAAGAAGGAAATGTTGATCATAACGAGAAAACGAGCATCAAAATGATGAAAATATGCATCGAAACAATGGGAAGTGTTGATCGTAACGAGAAAACGAGCATCTAAATGATGGAAATATGCATCGAAACGAAGGAAATGTTGATTGTAACGAGAAAATGAGCATCAAAATGAAGAAATATGCATCGAAACAAAGGAAATGTTAATTGTTACGAGAAAATGAGCATCAAAACGAAGAAATATGCATCGAAACAAAGAAATGTTTATCATAACGAGAAAACAAGCATTGAAATGATGAAAATATGCATCGAAACAAAGGAAATGTTGATCGTAATGAGAAAATATGCATCAAAATGAAGAAATTTGCATCGAAAAGAAGGAAATGTTGATTATAAAGAGAAAACGGGCATAAAATGATGGAAATATGCATCGAAACGAAGGAAATATTGATCGTAACAAGAAAACGAGCATCAAAATGGTGAAAATATACATCGAAACGAAGGAAATGTTGATCGTAACGAGAAAATATGTATTAAAATGATGGAAATATGCATCGAAACGTAGAAAATATTGATCATATCGAGAAAATGAGCATCAAAATGAAGGAAATATGCATCGAAACAATGGGAAGTGTTGATCGTAACGAGAAAATGAGCATCTAAACGAAGGAAATATGAATCAAAACGAAGGAAATATTGATTGTAACGAGAAAATGAGCATCAAAATGAAGAAATATGCATCAAAACGAAGAAATATGCATCGATACAAAGAAAATGTTGATCATATCGAAAAAATGAGCATCAAAATGATGGAAATATGCATCGAAACTGGGAAATGTTGATCATCATGAGAAAATGAGCATCAAAATGATGGAAATATGCATCGATAAGAAGGAAATGTTGATCATAACGAGAAAACGGGCATCAAAATGATGAAAATATGCATCGAAACGAAGGAAATGTTGATCGTAACGAGAAAATATGCATCAAAATGATGGAAATATGCATCGAAACGAAGAAAATATTGATCATATCGAGAAAATGAGCATAAAAATTATTGAAATATGCATCGAAAAGAAGGAAATGTTGATCATAACGAGAAAACGAGCATCTAAATGAAGGAAATATTGATCGTAACGAGAAAATATACATCAAAATGAAGGAAAAATGCATCGAAACAAAGAAAATATTAATCATAATGAGAAAACGTGCATAAAAATGATGAAAATATGTATCGAAACGAAAGAAATGTTGATCGTAATGAGAAAATGAGCATCAAAATGAAGAAATATGCATCGAAACGAAGAAAATGTTGATCATATCGAGAAAATGAGCATCAAAATAATGGAAATATGCATCGAAAAGAAGGAAATGTTGATCGTAAACGAGCATCAAAAAAATGGAAATATGCATCGAAAAGAAGGAAATGTTGATCATAACGAGAAAACGAGCATCAAAATGATGAAAATATGCTTCGAAAGAAGGGATTGTTGATCGTAACGAGAAAATATACATCAAAATGATGGAAATATGCATCGAAACGAAGAAAATATTGATCATATCGAGAAAATGAGCATCAAAATTATTGAAATATGCATCGAAAAGAAGGAAATGTTGATCATAACTTGAAAACGAGCATCTAAATGAAGGAAATATTGATCGTAATGAGAAAATGTGCATCAAAATGAAGGAAATATGCATCGAAACAAAGAAAATGTTAATCATAATCAGAAAACGAGCATAAAAATGACGAAAATATGTATCGAAACGAAGGAAATGTTGATCGCAACGAGAAAATGAACATCAAAATGAAGAAATATGCATCGAAATGAATAGAATATTGATCATATCGAGAAAATGAGCATCGAAACAAAGAAAATGTTAATCATAATCAGAAAACGAGCATAAAAATGACGAAAATATGTATCGAAACGAAGGAAATGTTGATCGTAACGAGAAAATGAACATCAAAATGAAGAAATATGCATCGAAACGAATAGAATATTGATCATATCGAGAAAATGAGCATCAAAATTATTGAAATATGCATCGAAATGAAGTAAATGTTGATCATAACGAGAAAACGAGAATCTAAATTAAGGATATATTGATCGTAACGAGAAAATGTGCATCAAAATGAAGGAAATATGCATCGAAACAAAGAAAATGTTAATCATAATCAGAAAACGAGCATAAAAATGACGAAAATATGTATCGAAACGAAGGAAATGTTGATCGTAACGAGAAAATGAACATCAAAATGAAGAAATATGCATCGAAACGAATAAAATATTGATCATATCGAGAAAATGAGCATCAAAATAATGGAAATATGCATCGAAAAGAAGGAAATATTGATCATAACGAGAAAACGAGCATCAAAATAATGAAAATATGCATCGAAAAGAAGGAAATGTTGATCATAATGAGAAAACGAGCATCAAAATGATGAAAATATGAATCGAAACGAAGGAAATATTGATCGTGACGAGAAAATATGCATCAAAATGATGGAAATATGCATCGAAACGAAGAAAATATTCATTATATCGAGAAAATGTGCATCAAAATTATTGAAATATGCATCAAAAAGAAGGAAATGTTAATCATAACAAGAAAACGAGCATCTAAATGAAGGAAATATTGATCGTAACGAGAAAATGTGCATCAAAATGAAGGAAATATGCATCGAAATAAAGAAAATGTTAATCATAAAGAGAAAACGAGCATAAAAATGATGAAATATGTAACGAAACGAAGGAAATGTTGATCGTAACGAGAAAATGAGCATCAAAATGAAGAAATATGCATCGAAACGATGAAAATATTGATCATATCGAGAAAATGAGCATCAAAATAATGGAAATATGCATCGAAAAGAGGGAAATGTTGATCGTAACGAGAAAACGAGCATCAAAAGAATGGAAATGTGCATCGAAAAGAAGGAAATGTTGATAATAACGAGAAAATGAGCATCAAAATGATAAAAATGTGCATCGAAACGAAGGAAAAGTTGATTGTAATGAGAAAATGAGCTTTAAAATGAAGGAAATATGCATCCAAATGAAGGAAATGTTCATCGTAAAGTGAAAATGAGCATCAAAATGTAGGAAATATGTATCGAAAAGAAGGAAATATTGATCATAACGAGAAAACGAGCATAAAAATGATGAAAATATGCATCGAAACGAAGGAAATGTTGATCGTAACGAGAAAATATGTATCAAAATGATGGAAATATGTATCGAAACGAAGAAAATATTGATCAAATTGAGAAAATGAGCATCAAAATGATTGAAATATGCATCGAAAAGAAGGAAATGTTGATCATAACGAGAAAACGAGCATCAAAATGATGAAAATATGCATCGAAACAATGGGAAGTGTTGATCGTAACGAGAAAACGAGCATCTAAATGATGGAAATATGCATCGAAACGAAGGAAATGTTGATTGTAACGAGAAAATGAGCATCAAAATGAAGAAATATGCATCGAAACAAAGGAAATGTTAATTGTTACGAGAAAATGAGCATCAAAACGAAGAAATATGCATCGAAACAAAGAAATGTTTATCATAACGAGAAAACAAGCATTGAAATGATGAAAATATGCATCGAAACAAAGGAAATGTTGATCGTAATGAGAAAATATGCATCAAAATGAAGAAATTTGCATCGAAAAGAAGGAAATGTTGATTATAAAGAGAAAACGGGCATAAAATGATGGAAATATGCATCGAAACGAAGGAAATATTGATCGTAACAAGAAAACGAGCATCTTAAAGAAGGAAATAAGCATCGAAACGAAGGAAATGTTGATCGAAACAAGAAAATAAGCATCAAAATGATGAAAATATGCTTCGAAACGAAGTAAATAATGATCGTAACGAGAAAATCAACATCAAAATTATGGAAATATTCATCAAAACGAAGGAAATGTTGATTGTAATTAGAAAATGAGCTTTAAAATGAAGGAAATATGCATCCAAACGAAGGAAATGTTCATCGTAAAGTGAAAATGAGCATCAAAATGAAGGAAATATGTTTCGAAAAGAAGGAAATGTTGATCATAACGAGAAAATGAGCATAATAATGATGAAAATATGAATCGAAACGAAGGAAATGTTGATCGTAACGAGAAAATGTGCGTCCAAATGAAGAAATATGCATCGAAACGAAGGAAATGTTGATCATATCGAGAAAATGAGCATCAAATTAATGGAAATATGCATCGAAAAGAAAGAAACGTTGATCGTAACGAGAAAATGAGCATTAAAATAATGGAAATATGCATCGAAAAGAAGGAAATGTTGATCATAACGAGAAAACGAGCATCAAAATAATGTAAATATGCATCAAAACGAAGGAAATGTTGATTGTAATGAGAAAATGAGATTTAAAATGAAGGAAATATGCATCGAAACGAAGGAAATGTTCATTGTAAAGTGAAAATGAGCATCAAAATGAAGAAAATATGCATCGAAAAAAGGAAATGTTGATCATAATGAAAAAACGAGCATAAAAATGATGAAAATATGCATCGAAACGAAGAAAATGTTTATCGTAACGAGAAAATGTGAATCAAAATTAACGAAATATTCATCGAAATGAGAGAAATATTGAACAAAACGAGAAAATTTGCATCAAAATGAAGAAAATATGCATCGAAACAAATGAAATGTTGATCGTAATGAGAAAACGAGCATCAAAATTATGGAAATATGCATCGAAACGAAGGAAATGTTGATCGTAACGATAAAATGAACATCAAAATGACGGAATTATGCATCGTAACGAAGGTAATGTTTATTGTAATAAGAAAATGAGCATTAAAATGAAGGAAATATGCATCGAAACGAAGGAAATGTTCATCGTAAAGTGAAAATGAGCATCAAAATGAAGAAAATATGCATCGAAAAAAGGAAATGTTGATCATAATGAGAAAACGAGCATAAAAATGATGAAAATATGCATCGAAACAAAGAAAATGTTGATCGTAACGAGAAAATGTGAATCAAAATGACGAAATATTCTTCGAAATGAGAGAAATATAGATCATAACGAGAAAATGTGCATCAAAATGAAGAAAATATGCATCGAAACAAATGAAATGTTGATCGTAATGAGAAAACGAGCATCAAAATTATAGAAATATGCATCCAAACGAAGGAAACGTTGATCGTAACGAGAAAATGAACATCAAAATGACGGAATTATGCATCGTAACGAAGGTAATGTTTATTGTAATAAGAAAATGAGCATTAAAATGAAGGAAATATACATCGAAACAAAGGAAATATTGATCGTAACAAGAAAACGAGCATCTTAAAGAAGGAAATAAGCATTGAAACAAATGAAATGTTGATCGAAACAAGAAAATAAGCATCAAAATGATGAAAATATGCTTCGAAACGAAGTAAATAATGATCGTAACGAGTAAATCAGCATCAAAATTATGGAAATATACATCAAAACTAAGGAAACACTGATTGTAATGAGAAAATGAGCTTCAAAATGAAGGAAATATGCATCCAAACGAAGGAAATATTCATCGTAAAGTGAAAATGAGCATCAAAATGTAGGAAATATGTATCGAAAAGAAGGAAATATTGATCATAACGAGAAAACGAGCATAAAAATGATGAAAATATGCATCGAAACGAAGGAAATGTTGATCGTAACGAGAAAATATGCATCAAAATGATGGAAATATGTATAAAAACGAAGAAAATATTGATCATATTGAGAAAATGAGCATCAAAATGATTGAAATATGCATCGAAAAGAAGGAAATGTTGATCATAACGAGAAAACGAGCATCAAAATGATGAAAATATGCATCGAAACGATGGGAAGTGTTGATGTAACGTGAAAACGAGCATCTAAATGATTGAAATATGCATCGAAATGAAGGAAATGTTGATTGTAACGAGAAAATGAGTATCAAAATGAAGAAATATGCATCGAAACGAAAAAATGTTAATTGTAACGAGAAAATGAGCATCAAAACGAAGAAATATGCATCGAAACAAAGAAAATGTTGTTCATAACGAGAAAACGAACATTGAAATGATGAAAATTTGCATCGAAACGAAGGAAATGTTGATTGTAATGAGAAAATATGCATCAAAATGGAGAAATATGCATTGAAAAGAAGGAAATGTTGATCATAACGAGAAAACGAGCATAAAATGATGGAAATATGCATCGAAACGAAGGAAATATTGATCGTAACAAGAAAACGAGCATCTTAAAGAAGGAAATAAGCATTGAAACGAAGGAAATGTTGATCGAAACAAGAAAATAAGCATCAAAATGATGAAAATATGCTTCGAAACGAAGTAAATAATGATCGTAACGAGAAAATCAACATCAAAATTATGGAAATATACATCAAAACGAGGGAAATGTTGATTGTAATGAGAAAATGAGCTTTAAAATGAAGGAAATATGCATCCAAACGAAGGAAATGTTCATCGTAAAGTGAAAATGAGCATCAAAATGAAGGAAATATGTATCGAAAAGAAGGAAATGTTGATCATAACGAGAAAATTAGCATAAAAATGAGGAAAATATGAATCGAAACAAAGGAAATGTTGATCGTAACGAGAAAATGTGAGTCCAAATGAAGAAATATGCATCGAAATGAAGGAAATGTTGATCATATCGAGAAAATGAGCATCAAAATAATGGAAATATGCATCGAAAAGAAGGAAATGCTGATCGTAACGAGAAAACGAGCATCAAAATAATGGAAATATGCATCCAAAAGAAGGAAATGTTGATCATAACGAGAAAACGAGCATCAAAATGATGAAAATATCAATCGAAACGAATGAAATATTGATCGTAACGAGAAATTGTGCATCAAAATGATGGAAATATGCATCGAAACGAAGAAAATATTGATCATATCGAGAAAATGTGCATCAAAATTATTGAAATATGCATCGAAAAGAAGGAAATGTTGATCATAACGAGAAAACGAGCATCTAAATGAAGGAAATATTGATCATAACGAGAAAATGTGCATCAAAATGAAGGAAATATGCATTGAAATAAAGAAAATGTTAATCGTAATGAGAAAACGAGCATAAAAATGATGAAATATGTATCGAAACGAAGGAAATGTTGATCGTAACGAGAAAATGATCATCAAAATGAAGAAATGTGCATCGAAACGAAGAAAATATTGATCATATCGAGAAAATGAGCATCAAAATAATGGAAATATGCATCAAAAAGAAGGAAATGTTGATCGTAACGAGAAAACGAGCATTAAAATAATGGAAATATGCATCGAAGAGAAGGAAATGTTGATCATAACGAGAAAACGAGCATCAAAATGATGAAAATATGCATCGAAATGAAGGAAATGTTGATCGCAACGAGAAAATATGCATCAATATGAAGTAAATATGCATCGAAACAAAGAAAATGTTAATCATAATGAGAAAACGAGCATAAAAATGATGAAAATATGTATCGAAACGAAAGAAATATTGATCGTAACGAGAAAATGAGCATCATAATGAAGAAATATGCATCGAAACGAAGAAAATATTGATCATATCGAGAAAACGAGCATCAAAATAATGGAAATATGCATCGAACAAGGGAAATGTTGATCGTAATGAGAAAATGAGCATCAAAATGAAGGAAATATGCATCGAAAAGAAAGAAATGTTGATCATAACGAGAAAACGAGCATCAAAATGATGAAAATATGCATCGAAACGAAGGAAATGTTGATAGTAAAGAAAAAATATGCATCAAAATGATGAAAATATGCATCGAAACGAAGAAAATATTGATCATATTGAGAAAATGAGCATCAAAATGAATGAAATATGCATCGAAAAGAAGGAAATGTTGATCACAACGAGAAAACGAGCATCTAAATGAAGGAAATATTGATCGTAACGAGAAAATGTGCATCAAAATGAAGGAAATATGCATTGAAACAAAGAAAATGTTAATCATAATAAGAAAACGAACATAAAAATGATGAAATATGTATCGAAACGAAGGAAATGTTGATCGTAACGAGAAAATGAGCATTAAAATGAAGAAATGTGCATCGAAACGAAGAAAATATTGATCATATCGAGAAAATGAGCATAAAAATAATGGAAATATGCATAGAAAAGAAGGAAATGTTGATCGTAACGAGAAAACGAGCAACAAAATAATGGAAATATGCATCTAAAAGAAAGAAATATTGATCATAACGAGAAAACGAGCATCAAAATGATGAAAATATGCATCGAAACTAAGGAAATGTTGATCGTAACGAGAAAATATGCATCAAAATGATGAAAATATGCATCGAAACGAAGAAAATGTTGATCATATCGAGAGCATCAAAATAATGGAAATATGCATCGAAAAGAAGGAAATGTTGATCGTAACTAGAAAACGAGCATCAAAATAATGGTAACATGCATCGAAAAGAAGGAAATGTTGATCATAACGAGAAAACGAGCGTCAAAATGATGAAAATATGCATCGAAACAATGGGAAATGTTAATCGTAACGAGAAAACGAGCATCTAAATGATGGTAATATACATCGAAACAAAGAAAATGTTGATTGTAACGAGAAAATGAGCATCAAAACGAAGAAATATACATCGAAATGAAGGAAATGTTAATTGTAACGAGAAAATGAGCATCAAAACGAAGAAATATGCATCGAAACAAAGAAAATGTTGATCATATCGAAAAAATGAGCATCAAAATGATGGAAATATGCATCGAAACTAGGGAAATGTTGATCGTCATGAGAAAATGAGCATCAAAATGAAGGAAATATGCATCGAAAAGAAGGAAATGTTGATCATAACGAGAAAACGAGCATCAAAATGATGAAAATATGCATCGAAACGAAGGAAATGTTGATCGTAACGAGAAAATATGCATTAAAATGATGGAAATATGCATCGAAACGTAGAAAATGTTGATCATATCGAGAAAATGAGCATCAAAATGATTGAAATATGCATCGAAAAGAAGGAAATATTGATCATAACGAGAAAACGAGAATCAAAATTATGAAAATATGCATCGAAACAATGGGAAATGTTGTTCGTAACGAGAAAATGAGCATCTAAATGAAGGAAATAAGCATCAAAACGAAGGAAATATTGATTGTAACGAGAAAATGAGCATCAAAACGAAGAAATATGCATCAAAACGAAGGAAATATTGATTGTAACAAGAAAATGAGCATCAAAACAAAGAAATATGCATCGAAACAAAGAAAATGTTGATCATATCGAGAAAATGAGCATCAAAATGATGGAAATATGCATCGTAACTTGGGAAATGTTGATCGTCATGAGAAAATGAGCATCAAAATGAAGGAAATATGCATCGAAACGAAGAAAATGTTGATCATAACGAGAAAACGAGCATCAAAATGATGAAAATATGCATCGAAACGAAGGAAATGTTGATCGTAACGAGAAAATATGCATCAAAATGATGGAAATATATATCGAAACGAAGAAAATATTGATCATATCGAGAAAATGAGCATTAAAATTATTGAAATATGCATCGAAAAGAAGGAAATGTTGATCATAACGAGAAAACGAGCATCTAAATGAAGGAAATATTGATCGTAACGAGAAAATATGCATCAAAATGAAGGAAATATGCATCGAAACCAAGAAAATGTTAATCATAATATGAAAACGTGCATAAAAATGATGAAAATATGTATCGAAACGAAAGAAATGTTGATCGCAACGAGAAAATGGGCATCAAAATGAAGAAATATGCATCGAAACGAAGAAAATGTTGATCATATAGAGAAAATGAGCATCAAAATAATGGAAATATGCATCGAAAAGAAGGAAATGTTGATCGTAAACGAGCATAAAAAAAATGGAAATATGCATCGAAAAGAAGGAAATGTTGATCATAACGAGAAAACGAGCATCAAAATGTTGAAAATATGCTTCGAAAGAAGTGAATGTTGATCGTAACGAGAAAATATGCATTAAAATGATGGAAATATTCATCGAAACGAAGAAAATATTGATCATATCGAGAAAATGAGCATCAAAATTATTGAAATATGCATCGAAAAGAATGAAATGTTGATCATAAATAGAAAATGAGCATCTAAATGAAGGAAATATTGATCGTAACGAAAAAATGTGCATCAAAATGAAGGAAATATGCATCGAAACAAAGAAAATGTTAATTATAATCAGAAAACGAGCATAAAAATTACGAAAATATGTATCGAAACGAAGGAAATGTTGATCGTAACGAGAAAATGAGTATCAAAATGAAGAAATATGTATCGAAACAAATAAAATATTGATCATATCGAGAAAATGAGCATCAAAATAATGGAAATATGCATCGAAAAGAAGGAAATGTTGATCGTAACGAGAAAACGAACATCAAAATAACGGAAATATGCATCGAAAAGAAGGAAATGTTGATAATAACGAGAAAACGAGCATTAAAATGATGAAAATATGCATCGAAACGAAGGAAATGTTTAACGTAACGAGAAAATATGCATCAAAATGATTGAAATATGCATCGAAAAGAAGGAAATGTTGATCATAACGAGAAAACGAGCATCAAAATGATGAAAATATGCATCGAAACAATGGGAAGTGTTGATCTTAACGAGAAAACGAGCATCTAAATGATGGAAATATGCATCGAAACAAAGGAAATATTGATTGTAACGAGAAAATGAGCATCAAAACGAAGAAATATGTATCGAAACAAAGAAAATGTTGACCATAACGAAAAAACGAGCATTGAAATGATGAAAATATGCATCGAAACGAAGGAAATGTTGATCGTAATGAGAAAATATGCATCAAAATGAAGAAATATGCATCGAAAAGAAGGAAATGTTGATCATAACGAGAAAACGAGCATAAAATGATGGAAATATGCATCGAAACAAAGGAATTATTAATCGAAACAAGAAAACGAGCATCTTAAAGAAGGAAATAAGCATCGAAACAAAGGAAATGTTGATCGAAACAAGAAAATAAGCATCAAAATGATGAAAATATGCTTCGAAATGAAGTAAACAATGTTCGTAACGAGAAAATCAACATAAAAATTATGAAAATATACATCAAAACGAAGGAAATGTTGATTGTAATGAGAAAATGAGCTTTAAAATGAAGGAAATATGCATCCAAACGAAGGAAATGTTCATCGTAAAGTGAAAATGAGCATCAAAATGAAGGAAATATGTATCGAAAAGAAGGAAATGTTGATCATAACGAGAAAATGAGCATAAAAATGATGAAAATATGCATAGAAACTAAGGAAATGTTGATCGTAACGAGAAAATGTGCATCCAAATGAAGAAATATGCATCGAAACGAAGGAAATGTTGATCATATCGAGAAAATGAGCATCAAAATAATTGAAATATGCATCGAAAAGAAGGAAACGTTGATCGCAACGAGAAAACGAGCATTAAAATAATGGAAATATGCATCGAAAAGAAGGAAATGTTGATCATAACGAGAAAACGAGCATCAAAATAATGGAAATATGCATCAAAATGAAGGAAATGTTGATTGTGATGAGAAAATGAGATTTAAAATGAAGGAAATATGCATCGAAACGAAGGAAATGTTCATCGTAAAGTGAAAATGAGCATCAAAATGAAGAAAATATGCATCGAAAAAAGGAAATGTTGATCATAATGAGAAAACGAGCATAAAAATGATGAAAATATGCATCGAAACGAAGGAAATGTTGATCGTAACGAGAAAATGTGAATCAAAATTAACGAAATATTCATCGAAATGAGAGAAATATTGATCATAACGAGAAAATGTGCATCAAAATGAAGAAAATATGCATCGAAACAAATGAAATGTTAATCGTAATGAGAAAACGAGCATCAAAATTATGGAAATATGCATCAAAACAAATGAAATATTGATCATAACAAGAAAACGAGCATCTTAAAGAAGGAAATAAGCATTGAAACAAAGGAAACGTTGATCGAAACAAGAAAATAAGCATCAAAATGATGAAAATATGCTTCGAAACGAAGTAAATAATGATCGTAACGAGTAAATCAGCATCAAAATTATGGAAATATACATCAAAACGAAGGAAACGCTGATTGTAATGAGAAAATGAGCTTCAAAATGAAGGAAATATGCATCCAAACGAAGGAAATGTTCATCGTAAAGTGTAAATGAGCATCAAAATGTAGGAAATATGTATCGAAAAGAAGGAAATATTGATCATAACGAGAAAACGAGCATAAAAATGATGAAAATATGCATCGAAATGAAGGAAATGTTGATCGTAACGAGAAAATATGCATCAAAATGACGGAAATATGTATCGAAACGAAGAAAATATTGATCATATTGAGAAAATGAGCATCAAAATGATTGAAATATGCATCGAAAAGAAGGAAATGTTGATCATAACGAGAAAACAAGCATCAAAATGATGAAAATATGCATCGAAACAATGGGAAGTGTTGATCGTAACAAGAAAACGAGCATCTAAATGATTGAAATATGCATCGAAACGAAGGAAATGTTGATTGTAACGAGAAAATGAGCATCAAAATGAAGAAATATGCATCGAAACGAAGGAAATGTTAATTGTAACTAGAAAATGAGCATCAAAACGAAGAAATATGCATCAAAACAAAGAAAATGTTGATCATAACGAGAAAACGAGCATTGAAATGATGAAAATATGCATCGAAACGAAAAAATGTTGATCGTAATGAGAAAACATGCATCAAAATGAAGAAATATGCATCGAAAGGAAGGAAATGTTGATCATAACGAGAAAACGAGCATAAAATGATGGAAATATGCATCGAAACGAAGGAAATATAGATCGTAACAAGAAAACGAGCATCTTAAAGAAGGAAATAAGCATTGAAACAAAGGAAACTTTGATCGAAACAAGAAAATAAGCATCAAAATGATGAAAATATGCTTCGAAACGAAGTAAATAATGATCGTAACGAGTAAATCAGCATCAAAATTATGGAAATATACATCAAAACGAAGGAAACGCTGATTGTAATGAGAAAATGAGCTTCAAAATGAAGGAAATATGCATCCAAACGAAGGAAATGTTCATCATAAAGTGAAAATGAGCATCAAAATGTGGGAAATATGTATCGAAAAGAAGGAAATATTGATCATAACGAGCAAACGAGCATAAAAATGATGAAAATATGCATCGAAACGAAGGAAATGTTGATCGTGACGAGAAAATATGCATCAAAATGATGGAAATATGCATCGAAACGAAGAAAATATTGATCATATTGAGAAAATGAGCATCAAAATGATAGAAATGTGCATCGAAAAGAAGGAAATGTTGATCATAACGAGAAAACGAGCATCTAAATGAAGGAAATATTGATCGTAACGAGAAAATGTGCATCAAAATGAAGGAAATATGAAACGAAACAAAGAAAATGTTAATCATAAATAGAAAACGAGCATAAAAATGATGAAATATGTATCGAAACGAAGGAAATGTTGATCGTAACTAGAAAATGAGCATCAAAATAACGGAAATATACATCGAAAAGAAGGAAATGTTGATCATAACGAGAAAACGAGCATCAAAATGATGAAAATATGCATCGAAACGAAGGAAATGTTGATCGTAACGAGAAAACGAGCATCAAAATGATGAAAATAGACATCGAAACAATGGGAAGTGTTGATCGCAACGAGAAAACGAGCATCTAAATGATGGAAATATGCATCGAAACGAAGGAAATGTTAATTGTAACGAGAAAATGAGCATCAAAACGAAGAAATAAGCATCGAAACAAAGAAAATGTTGATCATAACGAGAAACCAGCATTGAAATGATGAAAATATGCATCAAAACGAAGGAAATGTTGATCGTAATGAGAAAATGTGCATCAAAATGAAGAAATATGCATCGAAAGGAAGACAATGTTGATCATAACGAGAAAACGAGCATAAAATGATGGAAATATGCATTGAAACGAAGGAAATATTGGTCGTAACAAGAAAAAGAGCATCTTAAAGAAGGAAATATGCATCGAAACGAAGGAAATGTTGATCGAAACAAGAAAATAAGCATCAAAATGATGAAAATATGCTTCGAAACGAAGTAAATAATGATCGTAACGAGAAAATCAACATCAAAATTATGGAAATATACATCAAAACGAAGGAAATGTTGATTGTAATGAGAAAATGAGCTTTAAAATGAAGGAAATATGCATCCAAACGAAAGAAATGTTCATCGTAAAGTGAAAATGAGCATCAAAATGAAGGAAATATGTATCGAAAAGAAGGAAATGTTGATCATAACGAGAAAATGAGCATAAAAATGATGAAAATATGCATCGAAACGAAGGAAATGTTGATCGTAACGAGAAAATGTGCATCCAAATGAAGAAATATGCATCGAAACGAAGGAAATGTTGATCATATCGAGAAAATGAGCATCAAAATAATGGAAATATGCATCGAAAAGAAGGAAACGTTGATCGTAACGAGAAAACGAGCATTAAAATAATGGAAATATGCATCGAAAAGAAGGAAATGTTGATCATAACGAGAAAATGAGCGTCAAAATAATGGAAATATGGATCAAAACGAAGGAAATGTTGATTGTAATGAGAAAATGAGATTTAAAATGAAGGAAATATGCATCGAAACGAAGGAAATGTTCATCGTAAAGTGAAAATGAGCATCAAAATGAAGAAAATATGCATCGAAAAAAGGAAATGTTGATCATAATGAGAAAACGAGCATAAAAATGATAAAAATATGCATCGAAACGAAGGAAATGTTGATCGTAACAAGAAAATGTGAATCAAAATTAACGAAATATTCATCGAAATGAGAGAAATATTGATCATAACGAGAAAATGTGCATCAAAATAAAGAAAATATGCATCGAAACAAATGAAATGTTGATCGTAATGAGAAAACGAGCATCAAAATTATGGAAATATGCATCGAAACAAAGGAAATATTGATCGTAACAAGAAAACGAGCATCTTAAAGAAGGAAATAAGCATTGAAACAAAGGAAATGTTGATCGAAACAAGAAAATAAGCATCAAAATGATGATAATATGCTTCGAAACGAAGTAAATAATGATTGTAACGAGTAAATAAGCATTAAAATTATGGAAATATACATCAAAACGAAGGAAACGCTGATTGTAATGAGAAAATGAGCTTCAAAATGAAGGAAATATGCATCCAAACGAAGGAAATGTTCATCGTAAAGTGAAAATGAGCATCAAAATGTAGGAAATATGTATCGAAAAGAAGGAAATATTGATCATAACGAGAAAACGAGCATAAAAATGATGAAAATATGCATCGAAACGAAGGAAATGTTGATCGTAACGAGAAAATATGCATCAAAATGATGGAAATATGTATCGAAAAGAAAAAAATATTGATCATATTGAGAAAATGAGCATCAAAATGATTGAAATATGCATCGAAAAGAAGGAAATGTTGATCATAACGAGAAAACGATCATCAAAATAATGAAAATATGCATCGAAACAATTGGAAGTGTTGATCGTAACGAGAAAACGAGCATCTAAATGATGGAAATATGCATCGAAACGAAGGAAATGTTGATTGTAACGAGAAAATGAGCATCAAAATGAAGAAATATGCATCGAAACGAAGGAAATGTTAATTGTAACGAGAAAATGAGCATCAAAACGAAGAAATATGCATCGAAACAAAGAAAATGTTGATCATAACGAGAAAACGAGCATTGAAATGATGAAAATATGCATCGAAACGAAGGAAATGTTGATCGTAATGAGAAAATATGCATCAAAATGAAGAAATATGCATCGAAAGGAAGGAAATGTTGATCATAACGAGAAAACGAGCATAAAATGATGGAAATATTTATCGAAACGAAGGAAATATTGATCGTAACAAGAAAACGAGCATCTTAAAGAAGGAAAAAAGCATCGAAACGAAGGAAATGTTGATCGAAACAAGAAAATAAGCATCAAAATGATGAAAATATGCTTCGAAACGAAGTAAATAATGATCGTAACGAGAAAATCAACATCAAAATTATGGAAATTGTCACGCCCCGACCCCAGACAGAACGAACCGTCACGTTAACCATAAATTTCGCGGAATGGGTGCACTCCACTCCACAAAATTTATAGAAAACGAAAGGCTTGCTATCAAGTACCTGTAGAACTGAACAACTGATAACAACGAGTACAACCCGAGGACATCATCTCATAAAATATCAACAAGGATTTACAAAGGTACAAAATACAACGATGTAACTTAGTTTAAAGAAAATATACATGAACGATATAACATTGCGAAAGTACAAAAAGAACATCAAGGGGGTCATCAAATATAAACTATACAATCTCGCCAATGAATCTGTCAATTTACATAAAAGAGAAAGTACCCAAAACACGGATTGGATGACGAGCAAACGATAGGAAAACCTCCAACCAAAACGATATCAACAGCCTGAAAAGGAAAGAATGATGGGGGTGAGCAAAACCACTAGCTCAGTGAGGTGATAAGCCGGTCACCCCAACCCTTATACGAAGCATATATTCCCATTCGCGGTTCATAACATAAAATCTAACATTTCGTCCCACAATAACTATTCTCACTTAGTGTACATAGTAATGAAAATAAAAACCTTAGTGCACATTTACGAATAACACAATTAGTTCAAACAACATGTTATCACATAAAAGACGCGTGGGTAGTCAATATCCTCCTCGAACTGAGCTCTCCGTCGAGAGACAGTCCAAGCCCGTCACCATTACTCTAGATAAAATGTACATTAATATTCTTTCTCAACACGACAAGTGCTAAAGTTCACAACTCAATATCGATGTGAATACTTGAAATGATCAAACATATAAACATATATGACATGCATATCCCACACCGGTGACGTTGACTGAGCCTATAATAGACTGATCCATCTAACGATCACCCTCCAGAGTATCAGTATTTGGCAAATGGACAGGTGCCCCGTTAGATCTAACTCACCCGGGTTTGCCAAGCAACGGGCAACTTGGTTGTCACTCTAACTCACCCAAACCGCGACAAATTCGGGCTACTTAATCAATGTCGCTCCAACTCACCCGAACCGTGACCAATTCGGGCTACTTAACCAATGTCGCTCCAACTCACCCGAACCGTGACCAATTCGGGCTACTTAACCTTGGTACCAGGCATACATATGCATGTGCATCATAAGATGAATAACGACTCAAGTTAGAGTCTTAATTGACACAAGAATAACCAGATATCAATTCTCAAATAATTCACAATAAATGCTATCAGATATCGAGCCGGCAAGGCTCTTCAATATAAGTTAAAATCAATAATACTCACAAAATGGCTAACAGGACTCTAACTAGAGCAATCGAGCCAATCAGGCTCTTTACCACATTACACAATACCAAATAATTTTCTTATCAATTAACTAAAACTAAAATAAATGCACATTTATCGAGGGTCCACACTTCCACAAGAGAAGGCGTTCCCGAATTATCAACTCACAAGGAAGTGATTAACTCTCTTCGGAATCTGAAGTCGGTCCCTTGCCCTTCGTCGATGGTTCTTTACCTAGAAAGGAGATGAGCAATTAAAGACAAATTAAATATAACTAACTATTAGCGGTAACATCCCTTTCATTGCTAAAAACAAATCCTAATCGAGTTCGAACGAGTCGATATTAAATAAAAATGGCATGTAACTCCTTAACATTAGTTCCCAATCCCACATAACCCGTTTCAATACATTAACTAAACGAAACGATAGAAAATAAGTTTGAATTCGACATAAAAATTCTGAAATTTTCCAGCTAGCGGCAGTTTACGAGAAAAATCATAACTAATTGTAGAATAATCGGATTGAGGCGTTTCAAGTGGCTACGGAAAGCTAACGAGTTCAGCTACATACAGAAATTAAGTTTTCACAGTTTCGAGGGCAATAGCTATGTCAAAATTAGTTCGAACAGTCTGCGAATTACCCACATACCAAAAAGAAAAACACCACAAAATTACAAAACCATGGAAGAAGGAAGCTTAATTCACACACACTTACCTCAAAAAAACTTAGAAACCACCTTGGATGAGGGTTGTAAGGGAGAATTTGATCAACAAGGGTTTCTCCTCTTCACTCTTTTCTTTCTCCTCTTTTGCTTTTCTTCTCCCGTTCTTCTCTCTCTCTTTTTTTTTTTAACTTTAGCCTTACTAATTATATATCAGGCCATTTAAGTGGGCTGAAACTTTGGGCCACAAAATAAATAAATAAATAAGTTTGGGATTTCTAAAAAAATTCTAGTTGGACTAAGATAGGGCTGACCTTTTGGGCCATAAAATAAATAAATAGGTTTTGAGTTTTCTAAAAAAAATTTAGTTGGGCTAAGATAGGGCTGACCTTTGGGCCATAAAATAAATAAATAGATTTTGGGCTTTCTAAAATAAAATCTAGTTGAACTAAGATATTATAAAGTATCCCCTCCTCTAAAAAGTTTCGTCCTCGAAACATAAACGTACCTAGAGATGAAAAGAGATTTGGATGGTGTTGACTCATGACTGACTCTGGTTCCCATGTTTCTTCTTCAATTTGATCACTTCTCCATAGAATTCTCACCATACGAATGGATTTGTTACGAAGCATTTTCTCTCGGCGATCTACAATTTGAACAGGTTGTACTTCGTATGATAGATTTTCCTTTAATACAACTGGGGGATATTTGAGCACGTGCGAAGGATCCGGTTCATATTTTCTAAGCATAGAGACATGGAAGACATCGTGAATCTTCAATAATTCCGATGGTAGCTCAAGTCAATACGCGACACGACCAATCCTTTGCACGATCGTAAACGGGCCAATATACCTTGGACTCAACTTTCCTCGACGGAGGAATCGCAACACGCCCTTCCATGGAGAAACTTTCAGAAAAACTTTATCTCATTCATTAAACTCTAAATCGCGCCTCCTATTATCTGCGTAGCTTTTCTGTCGATCTTGCGCTGCCTTAAGTCTGTCTCGAATAAGTTGTATTTTTGCCTTCGCATCTTCGATAAGCTCTACTTGTTCGATTTGTCTCTCGCCAACCTCATCCCAAAAGAGCGGTGTTCGACACTTTCGGCCATACAGAGCTTCGTACGGGGGCATTCCAATGCTTGAATGATAACTGTTGTTATAAGCGAACTCCACCAAAGTCACGTACTTATCCCAGCTACCTCCCAAATTCAACACCACTGCACGTAGCATATCTTCTAGTGTCTGTATAGTTCTCTCTGACTGTACATCAGTCTGTGGATGAAACGAGATACTGAATAGTAATTTTGTACCTAGCGCTTTCTGCAGACTAGGCCAAAAACGGGAAGTGAATCTTGGATCACGGTCAGATATGATTGACACTGGTACTCCGTGCAATCTCACGATCTCATCGACATATAACTTGGCAAGTTTCTCTAAAGATTCGTTGGTATGCACTGGAAGGAAATGTGCCGATTTCGTCAGATGATCGACAATGACCCAAATTGAGTCATGACCCTTTTGGGTTCGAGGTAAACCAGAAACAAAATCCATTGTGACGTTTTCCCATTTCCACTCAGGAATATGTAGTGGTTGAAGCATGCCAGCTGGTTTTTGGTGTTCCGCTTTAATCTGTTGGCATGATAAGCACTTTGATACAAATTCAGTAATGTCCCGTTTCATACCTGGCCACCAATAATGCTCCTGAAGTGTTCTGTACATTTTGGTACTACCAGGATGCATAGCATAGGCTGAAGAATGGGCTTCCTCAAGAATAACTCTACGAACATCAAATTCTGATGGAACACAAACACGATTTTTAAAAGTAAGAAGTCCATCATCCCGAATTTGAAATTCTGTTTCTTTTCCTTGATTTAGCTTCGCCATCTTCTGTTGTAAATGAATATCGTGTGATTGTGTTTCTCGAATTTGCTCGAACAAGGTAGGTCTAACCTTGAATTTGGCGATTAAGGCCGAATCATTAGACTTTTCACAATCGAGTGAAATGTGTAAAGATTTAAATTGCTCCAACATAGGAAGATAAAAAGATTGAATCGAAGCAAGTGAGGTAGAAGACTTTCTACTCTGAGCATCTGCAACAACGTTCGCCTTGCCAGGATGATAATCGATGACTAAGTCATAGTCACTAATCAACTCCATCCATCGCCTTTGCCTGAGGTTGAGCTCCTTTTGCGTGGTGTATACTTTAAGCTCTTGTGATCAGTGAAAACCCGACAAGTTTCACCGTATAGATAGTGCCTCCAGATCTTCAATGCAAAGACGATTGCAGCCAACTCTAAATCATGTGTAGGATAATTTTCTTCGTTCTTCTTCAATTGCCTTGAAGCATAGGCAATAACCTTTCCTTCTTGCATGAGAACTCATCCTAATCCTTGTCTCGATGGGTCACTATAAATGGTAAATTCTCCAATCGCTGGGTCTGGCAAAGCAAGAATAGGAGCTGAAACGAGTCGTCTTTTCAATTCTTGAAATGCTTCCTCGCATTATTCATTCCACTCAAATTTTACCCCTTTTCGAGTTAATTTAGTCAAAGATGAAGCCAATAACGAAAAGTCTTTGACAAACCGTCGATAATATCCAGATAATCCCAGAAAACTACGAATCTCTGTCACGTTCTTTAGACGCTCCCAATCTAGTATTGCTTGAATCTTTACTGGATCGACGTAGATTCCTTCTTTAGAAATGTGATGACCCAAAAAGCTTACCTCACGAAGCCAAAATTCACACTTCGAGAATTTAGCATAAAGCTGATTTTCTCTGAGAATGTTCAGAGCAATTCTTAGATGATGAGAATGTTAATCGTCCGATTTAGAATAAATAAGAATGTCATCAATGAAGATGATGACAAACTTATCTAAGTACGGCCGAAAGACCCGATTCATAAGATCCATAAAAGCTGCAGGAGCATTTGTGAGTCCAAAAGGCATAACACAGAATTCAAAATGACCGTATCTGGTTCGAAAAGTAGACTTAGGGATATCAGATTCTCTAATCTTGAGTTGGTGATAACCGGATCGCAAATCAATTTTTGAGAACACAGTTGCTCTTTGCAATTGATCAAACAGATCATCGATTCTTGGAAGAGGATATTTGTTCTTAATTGTCACCTTGTTCAATTGACGGTAGTCGACACATAGGCGAAGTGATCCATCTTTCTTCTTGACAAAAAGAACTGGAGCACCCCACGAAGATGTGCTAGGTCGTATGAACCCCTTCTCCAATAATTCTCCAAGTTGTGTCTGGAGTTCCTTGAGCTCAGCAGGCGACATTCGATATGGAGTAATCGATATAGGTGTGATTCCAGGAAGTACGTCAATGGAAAAATCAATCTCTCGATTCGGAGGTTGTCCTGGTAAGTCTTCGGGAAAGACATCAGGAAATTCATTCACGATCGGGATGTCATCTAGTTTAGTTTCAGAAAGAGAAGTATCGATGACAAATGCCAAGGATGCCTCACAACCCTTACGCATTAATTTATGCGCAGTCAACATTGAAATAAAAGAGAGGGATCTCGTTTGAAGTTTACCTTCAAAAACAAGTTCTGAGAAGTCGAGAATTGCATGATGAGAAGAAAGCCAATCCATGCCAAGAATAACATCAAGATCAATCAAAGGCAATGGTATCAATTCAGCCTCTAGAAGGACATCTTTGATCTTCAATGGACAACCAAGGAATACCGAATCACAAATTGTACGCTCTCCAAGAGGGGTATGAACGATGATTCCAGGTGACAAATAAGAGATAGGATAATCTAAGATTGCAGTAAGATCATCCCGGATATAAGACCTATCAGAACCTGGGTCAAATAAAGCGTAGACCTGATGGTCTCCCACAAACACATGGCCTAAAGAAGCAATATAAGGTGAGATTGTGATTCAAAAATCAGGAAAGATAGAATTTCTTACGAATATTTTATTCGTAATCAAGTGGCATAATAAGGCGGGGTTAGATCTAGCTGTTGGATTGTATACTAAAAGTCTAGCTTTTTGTATGAACAATGTTATAACAATTAATTTGAAATGAGAATCATATGATCAAATGATTGCGTCTTATAATTTATTTATATGCACGATGCAATAGTCCACTTACTTTATACTGTAGATAATATGTTGTGCGATAACACGCGGAAGATCATATTATCGGTTTCCTTATAAAGTATAAACAGATGCTCACAACCAAGATAGACGGGGACTCTCTATCGGGATGGTTGTAGTGTGGTTTGGTATTAGCTTGTCTTGGCCATAGAATCACATTAGTGCACTTGTGTGTATTGAGCAGGACCGCTTGAGATCGTTCGACTTATACTGACTTATAGGAGAACTTGATCTCTGTTATTATGGAAGTTCGTGCTCTTAATCCCTATACAATAACCTCGACACGTAGGGCAGTATGTATTTCTTTGATTCATCAATGGGTGAGATTTACATGTAATTAAATCAATAAACTCGATGAGTTGGGAAGTAGTGCTGTCTCTATGCTGTGCTGTTGATTGTAGAAGGAATCTGTGTCCGTCATAGGTTGATGATGTCCCCTTGAGGAGCTCATAAGGATTATCATGTAAATCCTGCAGGTGGAATTAATTCCGGCATGATAATGAGGTTGAGTTGTACTACTCTTGGATGAGATATTAATTAATTGAGTTGTCAGTAACTTAAATTAATTAATGGACATTGTATATCTTAAACATGGGGAGACTAACGAGCTCATAATAAGAAGGAGCCCAAAACATAATTTTGGGATTGGAAAGGCAGTGCAGTAATAATATTTTAGTGGAATATATTATTATTATTGGACTTAAGTATAAGCTTTGGGCTAAGCTTGGATACTTAAGCCCAATGGAGGCCCAACCCAATTTCTCCTCCTGGTCCCTGCTGTAGCCCATGTATATAAGTCACCCCAGCTTATCTGGAACCCTAATCTAATCTAATTCATTATTCACGTGTGATGAGGGTTGAGAGCAGATTGAGGAGGTCTCGTAGATCGTCGCCCACACGACGTCGAGATCGGACTTGGGACATACGACAGAAGATTAGAAGGTAGTTTGCTGCTGCTGTCCGCCACCTTGAGAAATTTATATAAAATTGTACAGTGATTAGAATTCAATGATCAATATACTGACGGAAAGCCGTTGAAGAGAGGATCGTCTGAGCACAAATATTATTCAATTCTGACATCAGACGAGGAAATTATGGCCATTCTCGTGGGACTGCACAGTCTGCCAGCGTGAATCAACTTTCTTCAACATACCCTGGTGAACGGTAATACGTTTCATGTTTTATTGCTTCCGCTGATATTAGAAATGTATGGAACCCTAGGTTTTTGGTTTTACTGTGCAAACTATGTATATCCCTATGTGAAATATACCCTATATCATATCTGTTCGTCGATGGTTGTGTGTAAGAGGATTCGACGAAAACTGTTCGTCAATTTCACATGGAAGGAAGAAATTGAGAGAAAATCCAGCGCAGTGATATTGCAGAGGCAATAACCGGAGTTTCAACCGTCGGATCAAGTTGAATTTGGGTCAGCTCGTTCGGACTTTGTGGATGTACATTCTGAATGGTGAAGATCGTATTTGAAGCATTTTGTTGCCGGGAATACGCCGAAAACAGAAGCAGGTTTTTGGGCGATTCTGTTCTGCGCAGTCGAGGGAAAAGAGTCGTTTCTCGTAAAATAACCGTTGGATCGACCTGTAATTTGGACATAATGTTCAGAACTCACAGTAGTACATTCTGGATGGTGGAGATTGGATTTCCTGGTTCCTACAGTTGCGAACCCTGAACGACAGTAGGTGTAGTTTGATGTTGCGCGTTGGTCTGAACTTGGTACCGTGCAAGTAGGCCCTTGGACGAGCGACAGTTCGAGCGGATTTGCATCAGGTTCGATTGACGCTACACTAGGTTCAAGCGAATTTGCATCAGGTTCGATTGGTCTGCATCAGGTTCGATCGATGTTGCACCAGGTTCGAGCGGATTTGCATCAGGTTCGACTGGTCTGCATCAGGTTCGATCAATGTTGCACCAGGTTCGAGCAGATTCACATCAGGTTCGATTGGTCTGCATCAGGTTCGATCGACTCTGCACTAGGTTCGAGCGGGTTTGCATCAAGTTCGACTGGTCTGCATCAGATTCCGCGTGAGTCTTCACAATATGATCGGGCAGGGTGCCGGAGTGGTGGAGCAAGCTGCGGGGAGGTCGATCCCCATCGCAGTTGTCCGCATTCGTGATTGGTGGCGAACAATTGAATTCGCTGTTATATAACTGTTATAATTGATTTATTAATTGATTATTGTTATATATGTATGCATGATTATATATGATTTATTGCCTTAAATAGAAGCATGCTAGATTGCGTATTATATTTGGTATATTATATGCATGTATGTTGGAGTGTTGATCAATCAACTTATTTTTGGCAATTTATTTCCTTATATATAACTTCTATAATTGTTTTATTGGTCAATTATTGTTATATATTTGGAAGTATGAGCATGCTAGGTTGCGTATATTATTCTGAATATTATATGCATGTAAAAACCCTTGGTTTTAAATAACTAAGTGGGAGAGGGGATTAGTAATTAATTCCCGCGGCCTCCATTATTGGTTTGTTAGCAATGTGAATAAACTTGCGCGTCGGCATTAGAGCCTTCCTCCCCATCGGATGAGTTTATTCATGGATATTGCTGGAACAGGCTTCTTTAAAATTATATTTGTAATGTGATGTACATGAACTTCCGTGTTGGCATAGACCTTCCTCCCTATCGGATGAGTTCATGTGCGGATCACTGTACAGACTTATAATTGATGACTGTAGGAAGTTATCCGAGCGCGTGTGTACTTCTCCATTTGTAAGGCACATAAGCTCGCGCAATGGACTTGGGGTCAAATAATGGTGTACACTTAGGTGTAAATAATAAGTATTCTCCTCATCTGAGTCACTACTTTTATTTGCATGGCTAAAGAGGAACCGACTATTAATTATTTTGTCATAAAGTTAGGTTGACAAATGAAATTAATGGGTAAAACCTTCTCTTGTAAATGTTCGGATTTGTAAACGTCCACACTATCGTGGCTTGCAAACTCACGGTGCTTGAGATGTCGGTGAATTTATATTTTATATTGTTTTGAGGGAATCAATATAAATGGATAAATTCGAAGATTTGATCGGTGTATTTTTTTTATGATTCTCTGAATTTCAAATTGTTTTATTTCATTTATGGTTGACTAAAAGAAATTATATTTACTGGTCCAAAATTAGATAATTAGAAAAGAATCTTGAATTCTAATTTTACTGCTTAAGAAATACATGTGTTTTCTCACAAAAGACTTATCATGATGCATATTAAAGTCTCTGGTGAAGAGATAAGAGATTCATAGAAATATGATGGTCTCATGTAACTCTTCGGATACTTGAGTAAGTTAAAAGGCGGTAGGTCATTATTGAATTTGATGAATGAATTGGAAATACATGGAATAGAAGTTGAAGGGGAAACCTAAGTCAATTTTATTTCTTCATATTTGCCTAAATGTTTTAAGCAAGTTCCACCTGAATTACAAAGAGGTTGTATACGGTGGGGAATTTCTGACAAAACATGTGGCAAAGGAAATTCATTTTCATCGAGATGTGAACAAAGTTAGTATCTCATTCACTAGTTGTTGAAGCATGAATATTGATGGCATCTACTGACACGTTGTGTCTAGATACCGGAATCACTAAAAGCGTGTAACTTAGTGATGATGAGATTATTATGGACATAAGTAATACTACGAGAGTAGTGGCTGTTGCAGTGGGAGTTGTTTATTTATCTTACGATATGAATAGACGTTTGATTATGAGAAATTGTCTTTACGTACGTTTTCATAGAAAGAATTTTATTTCAGTTTCTATGCATTTACGGATAGATACTCCATTTCATTTAAATGACATGGTCATAGTAATGAAGGATGGAGCTATAATCTGTTAAGGTACGTTATTGACAATTTGTATACTCTTAAATCATGTATATTCCACAGATGCAAAAAATAATTATTAATAATGCATCTTCTAATCTTAGTAAGAGAAAGGAACCTTCGGAGATGAACTAAACATGCATTTGGCATCTAAGACTTGATCATTTTACTTGAGTAGGATTCAAAAGTTGATAGCAGATGGACCGTAAGGTTTATTTGAAGTGAAAACTATCGGACTTGCGAGTCTTACTTAGAAGTAAAAATGATTAATTACCTTTTTCAAGGTAAAGGGGTGTAGAGCCAAAGATATATATGTTGGAATTGGTTAATTCTGATTAAAGCGGACCTAATATTATCCAGGCGAGAGGTGGTAATGAATAATCGAAGATTATTCTAGATACCGATATATTTATTTGATGCACTGCATGTCTAAGTTCTTTGATTTATTCAAGAATTGCAAGGTTGGTACAGTAAAGCATCATGGAAAATATATCAAGTAATAACGATTTAATCGTCATTACGAGTACCTCTTAGGATAATTAGGAGCTATTAATCAGAGGTTGAGATTAAATCTCAAGTGGTCTACACCGGGCAAGCCCCAGCTGAATGGTGTGGTGGATAGAAGGAATAAGACTCTTATAGTAATGATTAGATGGATGATGAATTATTTGAAATTACTTAATTCATTTTATGGATAAGCCCTAGAAACAGTAATTCATTTGAATGTTTGTCTATTTGTGGGATATGCTATAAAAATGAAGGTGATTTATTTAGTCTAAAAGATTGAAGAGTGATTGTTAACACAAACACTAGATTTTTGGAAAGGGACTATGTAATAAATCACATAGCCATTTATAAATTGTCCTAAAGGATGTGAGAAGAAAACACAAAGTATTAGTACCAATTGTGCAAGAGGATATACCACAAGGTAAACTGCAACGCATGTCACGTCTGATACACAATTGCATGTAATGCCTTGTCGTAGTGGGAGGGATGTTCGACAAGCTGTTTGATACATGTTTTGAGAGAGTCGTAAGACTTAATCCCTAGTAAACATGGATTGAACCCACAGATACGACGAAGCACTACAAGATCGAAATGCGATATCTTAGCTAGTGCAATGATGTTGAAGTAGAATTGATGAATTCTAAATTAAATCTGGGAGTTTGTAAGACCACTAAATGGTGTAAAAGCCATTGGAAGTGGTCATACAAAATAAAAGAGGATCATATGGTAAGGTGAAAACCTTGGAAGCAAAGCTTGTTGCGAAAAACGTATACTCAGAAAGAAAGGGTTCGATTATGAGATAACCTATTTGCCGGTAGCTATGCCTAAGTCGATCCGGACTCTTTTACCTGTTGCTACTCATATGGAATATGAGTGATAGCAAATAGATGTCAAGACAACTTTCCTGATTGGAAGTCTTGAGGAAAACATCTATCTTAAGCAACCAGAGTGATTCATTGCAAAGAGCTAAGAGCATTTTGATATTAAGCTTAAAAGTTTCCATCAATGGACTAAAGCAAGCTTCAAAATTATAGAACATCCGTTTTGATGAAGAAATCCAGTGCTATGGATTTTATCAATGCTCGGATATGTCTTGTGTATTGAAAAGAGTGACGGAAATGTGGTGGTATTTCTTGTACTATACGTAGATAGTATCTTGCTCATTGGAGACAATGAAAGAGTATTGTCGGGCGTATGGGTATGGTTGATAAAGCGGTATGATATGAAGTACTTAAGAGGAGCAAAAATATCCTTTTAATCACGGTAATACGGATTACAAGAAAGGATGTTATGCTTATCTCAAACTTCATAAGATGATACGATCCTTACTTATTTTAGCATGTGAATTTATCTAAGTGAATGTGTCTTGTGACACAAAAGTAGATAAAGAAGATGAAAGCAGTTCCTTATGCTTCGGCAAATGAGGAAGCTTAATCTAAGGAATGTTATGCACGAGATTGGATAACTATTTTGCCGATGGCATGAACAGTGGGTATCAACGTAACCCGGAACAAGAATGATGAATTGTGGTAAGACATATATGAAGTGCCTGAGAAGGACTGGAAATTATATGTAGGCTTACAGGGCAGATTCACTGCTTCTTATGGATTACGTAGATTCGTATTTTTTAGTCGAATTGGACGGCAGTAAATCCACCTCAAGGTTATGTGTTTAATTTTAAGAAGTTGAGTCATAGTGTGGAGGAGTGTTATATATAAATATATTTCAGACTCCGGATTCCATCATGGAAAGATGATAAATTGCAGCCTATGAGGCAGCCATAGTATCTGTATGACTCTAAAAACTTCATGATGGACTTTGATATGATTCTAAGTTTGCCCAAGATTATCACAATTTATATTGATGATATTGGTGCAGTTGCAAACTTGAAGGAATCACAAGTCCATAAGGAAATTAAACACATGGAGCGCGAGTACCACCTGTTACGAGAAATCTTATGATGAGGGGAAGGTTGTTGTCACCTAGATTGCATCGGATGATAACCTAGTAAATCCATTTACAAGGACCTTAAGGCAAGAGCTTTTGATGGTCGTGTAGTGGGAGTGGAAATCAAATGTATGGCAGAAGACATGACAGCATAGTCTTTTAGTATAAGTGGGAGATTGTTGGATTATATACTAAAAGTCTAGCTTTTTGTATGAACAATGTTATAACAATTAATTTGAAATGAGAATCATATGATCAAATGATTGCGTCTTATAATTTATTTATATGCACGATGCAATAGTCCACTTACTTTATACTGTAGATAATATGTTGTGCGACGACACGCGGAAGATCATATTATCGGTTTCCTTATAAAGTATAAACAGATGCTCACAACCAAGATAGACGGGGACTCTCTATCGGGATGGTTGTAGTGTGGTTTGGTATTAGCTTGTCTTGGCCATAGAATCACATTAGTGCACTTGTGTGTATTGAGCAGGACCGCTTGAGATCGTTCGACTTATACTGACTTATAGGAGAACTTGATCTCTGTTATTATGGAAGTTCGTGCTCTTAATCCCTATACAATAACCTCGACACGTAGGGCAGTATGTATTTCTTTGATTCATCAATGGGTGAGATTTACATGTAATTAAATCAACAAACTCGATGAGTTGGGAAGTAGTGCTGTCTCTATGGTGTGCTGTTGATTGTAGAAGGAATCCGTGTCCGTCATAGGTTGATGATGTCCCCTTGAGGAGCTCATAAGGATTATCATGTAAATCCTGCAGGTGGAATTAATTCCGGCATGATAATGAGGTTGAGTTGTACTACTCTTGGATGAGATATTAATTAATTGAGTTGTCAGTAACTTAAATTAATTAATGGACATTGTATATCTTAAACATGGGGAGACTAACGGGCTCATAATAAGAAGGAGCCCAAAACGTAATTTTGGGATTGGAAAGACAGTGCAGTAATAATATTTTAGTGGAATATATTATTATTATTATTGGACTTAAGTATAAGCTTTGGGCTAAGCTTGGACTTAAGCCCAATGGAGGCCCAACCCAATTTCTCCTCCTGGTCCCTGCTGTAGCCCATGTATATAAGTCACCTCAGCTTATCTGGAACTCTAATCTAATCTAATTCATTATTCACGTGTGATGAGGATTGAGAGCAGATTGAGGAGGTCTCGTAGATCGTCGCTCACACGACGTCGAGATCGGACTTGGGACATACGGCAGAAGATTAGAAGGTAGTTTGCTGCTGTTGTCTGACACCTTGAAAAATTTATATAAAATCGCACAATGATCAGAATTCAATGATCAATATACTGACGGAAAGCCGTTGAAGAGAGATCGTCAGAGCACAAATATTATTGAATTCCGACATCAGACGAGGAAGTTATGGCCATTCTCGTGGGACTGCATAGTCTGCCAGCGTGAATCAACTTTCTTCAACATACCCTGGTGAACGGTAATACGTTTCATGTTTTATTGCTTCCGCTGATATTAGAAACGTATGGAACCCTAACAGGTCATGTTAACCAAACGATCCAAGCACCAACACTAGCATGTGAAAATACTCAGATTATAAATTACCTGTCACAACCTTCGGATCTGAGCGAGCCTCTTCCTGGGAAATATGAAATACTCTAGTTTGCTTCCTTCCTTGCATATGTGATTGAGTACTAGGGCTGCTTGAGGCATCGGGCACTCTGGTAGCTGCAGATCGAGTATCTCTGGGTGTAGAATATGTTAGTTTACCATGAAGCTGACCAAAACCCTGATTGCTCGCTCCCATAAGCTGAGGACAAGAACTTCGCATATGCCCCGGCTGTCGACACTGAAAACATACTTGAGGAGCCTTACAGGGGCCGTCGTGATATTTTAAGCAATTCTGGCACTTGCGATTTTCACCAACCGATCCCGAGACATTGCTCCCGCCTCTACTAAACTGCTCCCGAGGTTGAGGAAAACTAATAGATCCCGAACTTGGTGTGCCACGCGAAGATCCCACACCCCTATACACCTTCAATGCATTTCCTGAAAATGTGCTCCCTTGCCTTTTCTTTTGAGATCGTTCTGCAAGCTTATGTCTCGCCTGAACTAAACCTTCTACCCTCAGGGCTTCTTCTACGAGATCGTCAAGACTCTCGTACTTGTCTCCAGACTTGATGCGATCTCGAATATTTAAATTAAGACCATCTTCAAATCTCTTGCATAAGTCTCTCGTCGTATATGACTCAGGAGCGAATTCTCGCAATTCCAGAAATTTGCTTTTGTACTCCACGACCGACATAATGCCTTGAAAGAGGTTGAAGAACTCCTTTCTCTTCTGATCGTTGATGTACTGAGAGAAGTATCGATCTTTGAATCGTTCCACAAAGATAGCCCACGTAATAGTAACCGAAGATGTCTCTTTTAGATTTTGCCACCATCGTCGTGCATCTAGGCCTAACAGCTTGGTCGTAATGACCACGCGATAACATTCTTCAATCATCAAGGTGTCAAAGGTCTCTGTGATCTCCTTTAACCATGCCCCCGCTTTAGAAGCATCTCTTGCACCATCAAATTTCGAAGTCCCCATGTTTTCAACAGCTTTCACCAAATCAGGTATAAAAAGTGCACCTCGAGAAGTAGAACCTCCTAAAGCCATTTCTGGAGTAAAAACTGGTACATTAGTTGTAGGTCGAATCGTTTCATTAGCACGAAGAACCTCTTCAGTGACAGTCGTAGTCGTATGAGCCGTTGTAGGTGGTGGAACACCATGTATTCGAATGTGATCATAATACAATTGGTACTGCTCGGGTGTCATCATGTGCTCAACCCGCAACTGGGCCCGTGGTTGCTCTACCTGGAAAACCGACACCCTATGATCAGAATTGATAGGGTCCGTAGAAGTCGGAGGAACGACATGATCAGAAGAAACATGTCCTCGAGGTCCACGAGGAACAGAAGAGAGTAGAGGACTCAAAGGATCACGAGTCGCGTGTCCTCGACCTCTACCTCGATGATGAACTGGAGGTGCCATAATGACTGAAAGGAAAAAAGGAAAGAAAATGCAAGGTCAACATCAAAGCAATACGATACCTTAGGATGACATAGAAACAAAGTTGGACCCATTGGCTCGACTCAAAAAGAATGAGAATCATAAAACCAGGCTCTGATACCAAGAAAGTTGTCACGCCCCGACCCCAGATAGAACGCGACAACCGCCACGTTAACCATAAATTTCGCGGAATGGGTGCACTCCACTCCACAAAATTTATAGAAAACGTAAGGCTTGCTATCAAGTACCTGTAGAACTGAACAACTGATAACAACGAGTATAACCCGAGGACATCATCTCATAAAATATCAACAAGGATTTACAAAGGTACAAAATACAACGATGTAACTTAGTTTAAAGAAAATATACATGAACGATATAACATTGCGAAGGTACAAAAAGAACATCAAGGGGGTCACCAAATATAAACTATACAATCTCGCCAATGAATCCGTCAATTTACATAAAAGAGAAATTACCCAAAACACAGATTGGATGACGAGCAAACGATAGGAAAACCTCCAACCAAAACGATATCAACAGCCTGAAAAGGAAAGAATGATGGGGGTGAGCAAACCCACTAGCTCAGTGAGGTGATAAGCCGGTCACCCCGACCCTTATACGAAGCATGTATTCCCATTCGTGGTTCATAACATAAAATCTAACATTTCGTCCCACAATAACTATTCTCACTCAGTGTACATATTAATGAAAATAAAAACCTTAGTGCACATTTACGAATAACACAATTAGTTCAAACAACATGTTATCACATAAAAGACGCGTGGGTAGTCAATATCCTCCTCGAACTGAGCTTTCCGTCGAGAGACAGTCCAAGCCCGTCACCGTTACTCTATATAAAATGCACATTAATATTCTTTCTCAACACGACAAGTGCTAAAGTTCACAACTCAATATCGATGTGAATAATTGAAATGATCAAACATATAAACATATATGACATGCATGTCCCACACCGGTGACGTTGACTGAGCCTATAATAGACTGATCCATCTAACGATCACCCTCCAGAGTATCAGTATTTGGCAAATGGACAGGTGCCCCGTTAGATCTAACTCACCCGGGTTTGCCAAGCAATGGGCAACTTGGTTGTCACTCTAACTCACCCGAACCGCGACAAATTCGCATTACTTAATCAATGTCGCTCCAACTCACCCGAACCGTGACCAATTCGGGCTACTTAACCTTGGTACCAGGCATACATATGCATGTGCATCATAAGATGAATAACGACTCAAGTTAGAGTCTTAATTGACACAAGAATAACCAGATATCAATTCTCAAATAATTCACAATAAATGCTATCAGATATCGAGCCGGCAAGTCTCTTCAATATAAGTTAAAATCAATAATACTCATAAATGGCTAACAGGACTCTAACCAGAGCAATCGAGCCAATCAGGCTCTTTACCACATAACACAATACCAAATAATTTTTTTATCAATTAACTAAAACTAAAATAAATGCACATTTATCGAGGGTCCACACTTCCCACAAGAGAAGGCGTTCCCGAATTATCAACTCACAAGGAAGTGATTAACTCTCTCCGGAATCTGAAGTCGGTCCCTTGCCCTTCGTCGATGGTTCTTTACCTAGAAAGGAGATGAGCAATTAAAGACAAATTAAATATAACTAACTATTAGCGGTAACATCCCTTTCATTGCTAAAAACAAATCCTAATCGAGTTCGAACGAGTCGATATTAAATAAAAATGGCATGTAACTCCTTAACATCAGTTCCCAATCCCACATAACCCGTTTCAATACATTAACTAAACGAAACGATAGAAAATAAGTTTGAATTCGACATAAAAATTCTGAAATTTTCCAGCTAGCGGCAGTTTACGAGAAAAATCATAACTAATTGTAGAATAATCGGATTGAGGCGTTTCAAGTGGCTACGGAAAGCTAACGAGTTCAGCTACATAAAGAAATTAATTTTGCACAGTTTCGAGGTCAATAGCTATGTCAAAATCAGTTCGAACAGTCTGCGAATTACCCACATACCAAAAAGAAAAACACCACAAAATTACAAAACCATGGAAGAAGGAAGCTTAATTCACACACCACTTACCTCAAAACAACTTAGAAACCACCTTGGATGAGGGTTGTAAGGGAGAATTTGATCAACAAGGGTTTCTCCTCTTCACTCTTTTCTTTCTCCTCTTTTGCTTTTCTTCTCCCGTTCTTCTCTCTCTCTTTTTTTTTTAACTTTAGCCTTACTAATTATATATCAGGCCATTTAAGTGGGCTGAAACTTTGGGCCACAAAATAAATAAATAAATAAGTTTGGGATTTTTAAAAAAATTCTAGTTGGGCTAAGATAAGGCTGACCTTTTGGGCCATAAAATAAATAAATAGGTTTTGAGCTTTCTAAAAAAAATTTAGTTGGGCTAAGATAGGGCTGGCCTTTTGGGCCATAAAATAAATAAATAGGTTTTGGGCTTTCTAAAATAAAATCTAGTTGAACTAAGATATTATCGAAATATACATCAAAACGAAGGAAATGTTGATTGTAATGAGAAAATGAGCATTAAAATGAAGAAAATATGCATCCAAACGAAGGAAATGTTCATCGTAAAGTGAAAATGAGCATCAAAATGAAGGAAATATGTATCGAAAAGAAGGAAATGTTGATCATAACGAGAAAATGAGCATAAAAATGATGAAAATATGCATCGAAAGGAAGGAAATGTTGATCGTAACGAGAAAATGTGCATCCAAATGAAGAAATATGCATCGAAACGAAGGAAATGTTGATCATATCGAGAAAATGAGCATCAAAATAATGGAAATATGCATCGAAAAGAAGGAAACGTTGATCGTAACGAGAAAACGAGCATTAAAATAATGGAAATATGCATCGAAAAGAAGGAAATATTGATCATAACGAGAAAGTGAGCATCAAAATAATGGAAATATGCGTCAAAACGAATGAAATGTTGATTGTAATGAGAAAATGAGATTTAAAATGAAGGAAATATGCATCGAAACGAAGGAAATGTTCATCGTAAAGTGAAAATGAGCATCAAAATAAAGAAAAATGCATCGAAAAAAGGAAATGTTGATCATAATGAGAAAACGAGCATAAAATGATGGAAATATGCATCGAAACGAAGGAAATGTTGATCGTAACGAGAAAATGTGAATCAAAATTAACGAAATATTCATCGAAATGAGAGAAATATTGATCATAACTAGAAAATGTGCATCAAAATGAAGAAAATATGCATCGAAACAAATGAAATGTTGATCGTAATGAGAAAACGAGCATCAAAATTATGGAAATATGCATCGAAACGAAGGAAATGTTGATTGTAACGAGAAAATGAACATCAAAATGACGGAATTATGCATCGCAACGAAGGTAATGTTTATTGTAATAAGAAAATGAGCATTAAAATGAAGGAAATATACATCGAAACAAAGGAAATATTGATCGTAACAAGAAAACGAGCATCTTAAAGAAGGAAATAAGCATTGAAAAAAATGAAATGTTGATCGAAACAAGAAAATAAGCATCAAAATGATGAAAATATGCTTCAAAATGAAGTAAATAATGATCGTAACGAGTAAATCAGCATCAAAATTATGGACATATACATCAAAACTAAGGAAACGCTGATTGTAATGAGAAAATGAGCTTCAAAATGAAGGAAATATGCATCCAAACGAAGGAAATGTTCATCGTAAAGTGAAAATGAGCATCAAAATGTAGGAAATATGTATCGAAAAGAAGGAAATATTGATCATAACGAGAAAACGAGAATAAAAATGATGAAAATATGCATCGAAACGAAGAAAATATTGATAATAACGAGAAAATATGCATCAAAATTATGGAAATATGAATCGAAACGAAGAAAATATTGATCATATTTAGAAAATGAGCATCAAAATGATTGAAATATGCATCGAAAAGAAGGAAATGATGATCATAACGAGAAAACGAGCATCAAAATGATGAAAATATGCATCGAAACAATGGGAAGTGTTGATCGTAACGAGAAAATGAGCATCTAAATGATGGAAATATGCATCGAAACGAAGAAAATGCTGATTGTAACGAGAAAATGAGCATCAAAATGAAGAAATATGCATCGAAACGAAGGAAATGTTAATTGTAACGAGAAAATGAGCATCAAAACGAAGAAATATGCATCGAAACAAAGAAAATGTTGATCATAACGAGAAAACGAGCACTGAAATGATAAAAATATGCATCGAAACGAAGGAAATATTGATTGTAATGAGAAAATATGCATCAAAATGAAGAAATATGCATCGAAAAGAAGGAAATGTTGATCATAACGAGAAAACGAACATAAAATGATGGAAATATGCATCGAAATGAAGGAAATATTGATCGTAACAAGAAAACGAGCATCTTAAAGAAGGAAATAAGCATCGAAACGAAGGAAATGTTGATCGAAACAAGAAAATAAGCATCAAAATGATGAAAATATGCTTCGAAACGAAGTTAATAATGATCGTAACGAGAAAATCAACATCAAAATTATGGAAATATACATCAAAACGAAGGAAATGTTGATTGTAATGAGAAAATGATCTTTAAAATGAAGGAAATATGCATCCAAACGAAGGAAATGTTCATCGTAAAGTGAAAATGAGCATCAAAATGAAGGAAATATGTATCGAAAAGAAGGAAATGTTGATCATAACGAGAAAATGAGCATAAAAATGATGAAAATATGCATCGAAACGAAGGAAATGTTGATCGTAACGAGAAAATGTGCATCCAAATGAAGAAATATGCATCGAAACGAAGGAAATGTTGATCATATCGAGAAAATGAGCATCAAAATAATGGAAATATGCATCGAAAAGAAAGAAACGTTGATCGTAACGAGAAAACGAGCATTAAAATAATGGAAATATGCATCGAAAAGAAGGAAATGTTGATCATAACGAGAATATGAGCATCAAAATAATGGAAATATGGATCAAAAAGAAGGAAATGTTGATTGTAATAAGAAAATGAGATTTAAAATGAAGGAAATATGCATCGAAACGAAGGAAATTTTCATCGTAAAGTGAAAATGAGCATCAAAATGAAGAAAATATGCATCGAAAAAAGGAAATGTTGATCATAATGAGAAAACGAGCATAAAAATGATAAAAATATGCATCGAAACGAAGGAAATGTTGATCGTAACAAGAAAATGTGAATCAAAATTAACGAAATATTCATCGAAATGAGAGAAATATTGATCATAACGAGAAAATGTGCATCAAAATGAAGAAAATATGCATCGAAACAAATGAAATGTTGATCGTAATGAGAAAACGAGCATCAAAATTATGGAAATATGCATCGAAACAAATGAAATATTGATCGTAACAAGAAAACGAGCATCTTAAAGTAGGAAATAAGCATTGAAACAAAGGAAATGTTGATCGAAACAAGAAAATAAGCATCGAAATGATGAAAATATGCTTCGAAATGAAGTAAATAATGATCGTAACGAGTAAATCAGCATCAAAATTATGGAAATATACATCAAAACGAAGGAAACGCTGATTGTAATGAGAAAATGAGCTTCAAAATGAAGGAAATATGCATCCAAACGAAGGAAATGTTCATCCTAAAGTGAAAATGAGCATCAAAATGTAGGAAATATGTATCGAAAAGAAGGAAATATTGATCATAACGAGAAAACGAGCATAAAAATGATGAAAATATGCATCGAAACGAAGGAAATATTGATCGTAACGAGAAAATATGCATCAAAATGATGGAAATATGTATCAAAACGAAGAAAATATTGATCATATTGAGAAAATAAGCATCAAAATGATTGAAATATGCATCGAAAAGAAGGAAATGTTGATCATAACGAGAAAACGAGCATCAAAATGATGAAAATATGCATCGAAACAATGGGAAGTGTTGATCGTAACGAGAAAACGAGCATCTAAATGATGGAAATATGCATCGAAACGAAGGAAATGTTGATTGTAACGAGAAAATGAGCATCAAAATGAAGAAATATGCATCGAAACGAAGGAAATGTTAATTGTAACGAGAAAATGAGCATCAAAACAAAGAAATATGCATCGAAACAAAGAAAATGTTGATCATAACGAGAAAACGAGCATTGAAATGATGAAAATATGCATCGAAACGAAGGAAATGTTGATCGTAATGAGAAAATATGCATCAAAATGAAGAAATATGCATCGAAAGGAAGGAAATGTTGATCATAACGATAAAACGAGCATAAAATGATGGAAATATGCATCGAAACGAAGGAAATATTGATCGTAACAAGAAAACGAGCATCTTAAAGAAGGAAATAAGCATCGAAAAGAAGGAAATGTTGATCGAAACAAGAAAATAAGCATCAAAATGATGAAAATATGCTTCGAAACGAAGTAAATAATGATCGTAACGAAAAAATCAACATCAAAATTATGGAAATATACATCAAAACGAAGGAAATGTTGATTGTAATGAGAAAATGAGCTTTAAAATGAAGGAAATATGCATCCAAACGAAGGAAATGTTCATCGTAAAGTGAAAATGAGCATCAAAATGAAGGAAATATGTATCGAAAAGAAGAAAATGTTGATCATAACGAGAAAATGAGCATAAAAATGATGAAAATATGCATCGAAACGAAGGAAATGTTGATCGTAACGAGAAAATGTGCATCCAAAGGAAGAAATATGCATCTAAACGAAGCAAATGTTGATCATATCGAGAAAATGAGCATCAAAATAATGGAAATATGCATCGAAAAGAAGGAAACGTTGATCGTAACGAGAAAACGAGCATTAAAATAATGGAAATATGCATCGAAAAGAAGGAAATGTTGATCATAATGAGAAAATGAGCATCAAAATAATGGAAATATGGATCAAAACGAAGGAAATGTTGATTATAATGAGAAAATGAGATTTAAAATGAAAGAAATATGCATCGAAACGAAGGAAATGTTCATCGTAAAGTGAAAATGAGCATCAAAATGAAGAAAATATGCATCGAAAAAAGGAAATGTTGATCATAATGATAAAACGAGCATAAAAATGATGAAAATATGCATCGAAACGAAGGAAATGTTGATCGTAATGAGAAAATGTGAATCAAAATTAACGAAATATTCTTCGAAATGAGAGAAATATAGATCATAACGAGAAAATGTGCATCAAAATGAAGAAAATATGCATCGAAACAAATGAAATGTTGATCGTAATGAGAAAACGAGCATCAAAATTATGGAAATATGCATCGAAACAAAGGAAATATTGATCGTAACAAGAACACGAGCATCTTAAAGAAGGAAATAAGCATTGAAACAAAGGAAATGTTGATCGAAACAAGAAAATAAGCATCAAAATGATGAAAATATGCTTCGAAACGAAGTAAATAATGATCGTAACGAGTAAATCAGCATCAAAATTATGGAAATATACATCAAAACGAAGGAAACGCTGATTGTAATGAGAAAATGAGCTTCAAAATGACGGAAATATGCATCCAAACGAAGGAAATGTTCATCGTAAAGTGAAAATGAGCATCAAAATGTAGGAAATATGTATCGAAAAGAAGGAAATATTGATCATAACGAGAAAACGAGCATAAAAATGATGAAAATATGCATCAAAACGAAGGAAATATTGATCGTAACGAGAAAATATGCATCAAAATGATGGAAATATGTATCGAAACGAAGAAAATATTGATCATATTGAGAAAATGAGTATCATAATGATTGAAATATGCATCGAAAAGAAGGAAATGTTGATCATAACGAGAAAACGAGCATCAAAATGATGAAAATATGCATCGAAACAATGGGAAGTGTTGATCGTAACGAGAAAACGAGCATCTAAATGATGGAAATATGCATCGAAACGAAGGAAATGTTGATTGTAACGAGAAAATGAGCATCAAAACAAAGAAATATGCATCGAAACAAAGAAAATGTTGATCATAACGAGAAAACGAGCATTGAAATGATGAAAATATGCATCGAAACGAAGGAAATGTTGATCGTAATGAGAAAATATGCATCAAAATGAAGAAATATGCATCGAAAGGAAGGAAATGTTGATCATAACGATAAAACGAGCATAAAATGATGGAAATATGCATCGAAACGAAGGAAATATTGATCGTAACAAGAAAACGAGCATCTTAAAGAAGGAAATAAGCATCGAAAAGAAGGAAATGTTGATCGAAACAAGAAAATAAGCATCAAAATGATGAAAATATGCTTCGAAACGAAGTAAATAATGATCGTAACGAGAAAATCAACATCAAAATTATGGAAATATACATCAAAACGAAGGAAATGTTGATTGTAATGAGAAATTGAGCTTTAAAATGAAGGAAATATGCATCCAAACGAAGGAAATGTTCATCGTAAAGTGAAAATGAGCATCAAAATGAAGGAAATATGTATCGAAAAGAAGGAAATGTTGATCATAACGAGAAAATGAGCATAAAAATGATGAAAATATGCATCGAAACGAAGGAGATGTTGATCGTAACGAGAAAATGTGCATCCAAAGGAAGAAATATGCATCTAAACGAAGGAAATGTTGATCATATCGAGAAAATGAGCATCAAAATAATGGAAATATGCATCGAAAAGAAGGAAACGTTGATCGTAACGAGAAAACGAACATTAAAATAATGGAAATATGCATCGAAAAGAAGGAAATGTTGATCATAACGAGAAAATGAGCATCAAAATAATGGAAATATGGATCAAAACGAAGGAAATGTTGATTGTAATGAGAAAATGAGATTTAAAATGAAAGAAATATGCATCGAAACGAAGGAAATGTTAATCGTAAAGTGAAAATGAGCATCAAAATGAATAAAATATGCATCGAAAAAAGGAAATGTTGATCATAATGAGAAAACGAGCATAAAAATGATGAAAATATGCATCGAAACGAAGGAAATGTTGATCGTAACGAGAAAATGTGAATCAAAATTAACGAAATATTCTTCGAAATGAGAGAAATATAGATCATAACAAGAAAATGTGCATCAAAATGAAGAAAATATGCATCAAAACAAATGAAATGTTGATCGTAATGAGAAAACGAGCATCAAAATTATGGAAATATGCATCGAAACAAAGGAAATATTGATCGTAACAAGAACACGAGCATCTTAAAGAAGGAAATAAGCATTGAAACAAAGGAAATGTTGATCGAAACAAGAAAATAAGCATCAAAATGATGAAAATATGCTTCGAAACGAAGTAAATAATGATCGTAACGAGTAAATCAGCATCAAAATTATGGAAATATACATCAAAACGAAGGAAACGCTGATTGTAATGATAAAATGAGCTTCAAAATGAAGGAAATATGCATCCAAACGAAGGAAATGTTCATCGTAAAGTGAAAATGAGCATCAAAATGTAGGAAATATGTATCGAAAAGAAGGAAATATTGATCATAACGAGAAAACGAGCATAAAAATGATGAAAATATGCATCGAAACGAAGGAAATATTGATCGTAACGAGAAAATATGCATCAAAATGATGGAAATATGTATCGAAACGAAGAAAATATTGATCATATTGAGAAAATGAGCATCAAAATGATTGAAATATGCATCGAAAAGAAGATAATGTTGATCATAACGAGAAAACGAGCATCAAAATGATGAAAATATGCATCGAAACAATGGGAAGTGTTGATCGTAATGAGAAAACGAGCATCTAAATGATGGAAATATGCCGAAACGAAGGAAATGTTGATTGTAACGAGAAAATGAGCATCAAAACAAAGAAATATGCATCGAAACAAAGAAAATGTTGATCATAACGAGAAAACGAGCATTGAAATGATGAAAATATGCATCGAAACGAAGGAAATGTTGATCGTAATGAGAAAATATGCATCAAAATGAAGAAATATGCATCGAAAGGAAGGAAATGTTGATCATAACGATAAAACGAGCATAAAATGATAGAAATATGCATCGAAACGAAGGAAATATTGATCGTAACAAGAAAACGAGCATCTTAAAGAAGGAAATAAGCATCGAAAAGAAGGAAATGTTGATCGAAACAAGAAAATAAGCATCAAAATGATGAAAATATGCTTCGAAACGAAGTAAATAATGATCGTAACGAGAAAATCAACATCAAAATTATGGAAATATACATCAAAACGAAGGAAATGTTGATTGTAATGAGAAAATGAGCTTTAAAATGAAGGAAATATGCATCCAAACGAAGGAAATGTTCATCGTAAAGTGAAAATGAGCATCAAAATGAAGGAAATATGTATCGAAAAGAAGGAAATGTTGATCATAACGAGAAAATGAGCATAAAAATGATGAAAATATGCATCGAAACGAAGGAAATGTTGATCGTAACGAGAAAATGTGCATCCAAAGGAAGAAATATGCATCTAAACGAAGGAAATGTTGATCATATCGAGAAAATGAACATCAAAATAATGGAAATATGCATCGAAAAGAAGGAAACGTTGATCGTAACGAGAAAACGAACATTAAAATAATGGAAATATGCATTGAAAAGAAGGAAATGTTGATCATAACGAGAAAATGAGCATCAAAATAATGGAAATATGGATCAAAACGAAGGAAATGTTGATTGTAATGAGAAAATGAGATTTAAAATGAAAGAAATATGCATCGAAACGAAGGAAATGTTCATCGTAAAGTGAAAATGAGCATCAAAATGAAGAAAATATGCATCGAAAAAAGGAAATGTTGATCATAATGAGAAAACGAGCATAAAAATGATGAAAATATGCATCGAAACGAAGGAATTGTTGTTCGTAACGAGAAAATGTGAATCAAAATTAACGAAATATTCTTCGAAATGAGAGAAATATAGATCATAACGAGAAAATGTGCATCAAAATGAAGAAAATATGCATCGAAACAAATGAAATGTTGATCGTAATGAGAAAACGAGCATCAAAATTATGGAAATATGCATCGAAACAAAGGAAATATTGATCGTAACAAGAACACGAGCATCTTAAAGAAGGAAATAAGCATTGAAACAAAGGAAATGTTGATCGAAACAAGAAAATAAGCATCAAAATGATGAAAATATGCTTCGAAACGAAGTAAATAATGATCGTAACGAGTAAATCAGCATCAAAATTATGGAAATATACATCAAAACGAAGGAAACGCTGATTGTAATGAGAAAATGAGCTTCAAAATGAAGGAAATATGCATCCAAACGAAGGAAATGTTCATCGTAAAGTGAAAATGAGCATCAAAATGTAGGAAATATGTATCGAAAAGAAGGAAATATTGATCATAACGAGAAAACGAGCATAAAAATGATGAAAATATGCATCGAAACGAAGGAAATATTGATCGTAACGAGAAAATATGCATCAAAATGATGGAAATATGTATCGAAACGAAGAAAATATTGATCATATTGAGAAAATGAGCATCAAAATGATTGAAATATGCATCGAAAAGAAGGAAATGTGGATCATAACGAGAAAACGAACATCAAAATGATGAAAATATGCATCGAAACAATGGGAAGTGTTGATCGTAACGAGAAAACGAGCATCTAAATGATGGAAATATGCATCGAAACGAAGGAAATGTTGATTGTAATGAGAAAATGAGCATCAAAATGAAGAAATATGCATCGAAACGAAGGAAATATTAATTGTAACGAGAAAATGAGCATCAAAACGAAGAAATATGCATCGAAACAAAGAAAATGTTGATCATAACGAGAAAACGAGCATTGAAATGATGAAAATATGCATCGAAACGAAGGAAATGTTGATCGTAATGAGAAAATATGCATTAAAATGAAGAAATATGCATCGAAAGGAAGGAAATGTTGATCATAAAGATAAAACGAGCATAAAATGATGGAAATATGCATCGAAACGAAGGAAATATTGATCGTAACAAGAAAACGAGCATCTTAAAGAAGGAAATAAGCATCAAAAAGAAGGAAATGTTGATCGAAACAAGAAAATAAACATCAAAATGATGAAAATATGCTTCAAAACGAAGTAAATATTGATCGTAACGAGAAAATCAACATCAAAATTATGGAAATATACATCAAAACGAAGGAAATGTTGATAGTAACGAGAAAATGAGCTTTAAAATGAAGGAAATATGCATCCAAACGAAGGAAATGTTCATCGTAAAGTGAAAATGAGCATCAAAATGAAGGAAATATGTATCGAAAAGAAGGAAATGTTGATCATAACGAGAAAATGAGCATAAAAATGATGAAAATATGCATCGAAACGAAGGAAATGTTGATCGTAACGATAAAATGTGCATCCAAATGAAGAAATATGCATCTAAACGAAGGAAATGTTGATCATATCGAGAAAATGAGCATCAAAATAATAGAAATATGCATCGAAAAGAAGAAAACGTTGATCGTAACGAGAAAACGAGCATTAAAATAATGGAAATATGCATTGAAAAGAAGGAAATGTTGATCATAACGAGAAAATGAGCATCAAAATAATGGAAATATGGATAAAAACAAAAGAAATGTTGATTGTAATGAGAAAATGAGATTTAAAATGAAGGAAATATGCATCGAAACAAGGAAATGTTCATCGTAAAGTGAAAATGAGCATCAAAATGAAGAAAATATGCATCGAAAAAAGGAAATGTTGATCATAATAAGAAAACGAGCATAAAAATGATAAAAATATGCATCGAAACGAAGGAAATGTTGATCGTAACAAGAAAATGTGAATCAAAATTAACGAAATATTCATCGAAATGAGAGAAATATTGATCATAACGAGAAAATGTGCATCAAAATGAAGAAAATATGCATTGAAACAAATGAAATGTTGATCGTAATGAGAAAACGAGCATCAAAATTATGGAAATATGCATAGAAACAAAGGAAATATTGATCGTAACAATAAAACGAGCATCTTAAAGAATGAAATAAGCATTGAAACAAAGAAAATGTTGATCGAAACAAGAAAATAAGCATCAAAATGATGAAAATATGCTTCGAAACGATGTAAATAATGATCGTAACGAGTAAATCAGCATCAAAATTATGGAAATATACATCAAAACGAAAGAAACGCTGATTGTAATGAGAAAATGAGCTTCAAAATGAAGGAAATATGCATCCAAACGAAGGTAATGTTCATCGTAAAGTGAAAATGAGCATCAGAATGTAGGAAATATGTATCGAAAAGAAGGAAATATTGATCATAACGAGAAAACGAGCATAAAAATGATGAAAATATGCATCGAAACGAAGGAAATGTTGATCGTAACGAGAAAATATGCATAAAAATGATGGAAATATGTATCGAAACGAAGAAAATATTGATCATATTGAGAAAATGATCATCAAAATGATTGAAATATGCATCGAAATAAGGAAATGTTGATCATAACGAGAAAACGAGCATCAAAATGATGAAAATATGCATCGAAACAATGGGAAGTGTTGATCGTAACGTGAATACGAGCATCTAAATTATGGAAATATGCATCGAAACGAAGGAAATGTTGATTGTAACGAGAAAATGAGCATCAAAATGAAGAAATATGCATCGAAATGAAGGAAATGTTAATTGTACCGAGAAAATGAGCATCAAAACGAAGAATTATGCATCGAAACAAAGAAAATGTTGATCATAACGAGAAAACGAGCATTGAAATGATGAAAATATGCATCGAAACGAAGGAAATGTTGATCATAATGAGAAAATATGCATCAAAATGAGGAAATATGCATCGAAAGGAAGGAAATGTTGATCATAACGAGAAAACGAGCATAAAATGATGGAAATATGCATCGAAACGAAGGAAATATTGATCGTAACAAGAAAACGAGCATCTTAAAGAAGGAAATAAACATCGAAACGAAGGAAATGTTGATCGAAAAAAGAAAATAAGCATCAAAATGATGAAAATATGCTTCGAAACGAAGTAAATAATGATCTTAACGAGAAAATCAACATCAAAATTATGGAAATATACATCAAAACGAAAGAAATGTTGATTGTAATGAGAAAATGAGCTTTAAAATGAAGGAAATATGCATCCAAACGAAGGAAATGTTCATCGTAAAGTGAAAATGAGCATCAAAATGAAGGAAATATGTATCGAAAAGAAGAAAATGTTGATCATAATGAGAAAATGAGCATAAAAATTATGAAAATATGCATCGAAACGAAGGAAATGTTGATCGTAACGAGAAAATGTGCATCCAAATGAAGAAATATGCATCGAAACGAAAGAAATGTTGATCATATCGAGAAAATGAGCATCAAAATAATGGAAATATGCATCGAAAAGAAGGAAACGTTGATCGTAACGCGAAAACGAGCAATAAAATAATGTAAATATGCATCGAAAAGAAGGAAATGTTGATCATAACGAGAAAATGAGCATCAAAATAATGGAAATATGCATCAAAACGAAGGAAATGTTGATTGTAATGAGAAAATGAGATTTAAAATGAAGGAAATATGCATCGAAAAGAAGGAAATGTTCATCGTAAAGTGAATATGAGCATCAAAATAAAGAAAATATGCATCGAAAAAAGGAAATGTTGAGCATAATGAGAAAACGAGCATAAAAATGGTGAAAATATGCATCGAAACGAAGGAAATGTTGATCGTAACGAGAAAATGTGAATCAAAATTAACGAAATATTCATCGAAATGAGAGAAATATTGATCATAACGAGAAAATGTGCATCAAAATGAAGAAAATATGCATCGAAATAAATGAAATGTTGATCGTAATGAGAAAACGAACGTCAAAATTATGGAAATATGCATCAAACCGAAGAAATATTGATCGTAACGAGAAAATGAACATCAAAATGACTGAATTATGCATCGCAACGAAGGTAATGTTTATCGTAATAAGAAAATGAGCATTAAAATGAAGGAAATATACATCGAAACAAAGGAAATATTGATCGTAACAAGAAAACGAGCATCTTAAAGAAGGAAATAAGCATTGAAACAAATGAAATGTTGATCGAAAAAAGAAAATAAACATCAAAATGATGAAAATATGCTTCGAAACGAAGTAAATAATGATCGTAACGAGTAAATCAGCATCAAAATTATGGAAATATACATCAAAACGAAAGAAACGCTGATTGTAATGAGAAAATGAGCTTCAAAATGAAGGAAATATGCATCCAAACGAAGAAAATGTTCATCGTAAAGTGAAAATGAGCATCAAAATGTAGGAAATATGTATCGAAAAGAAGAAAATATTGATCATAACGAGAAAACGAGCATAAAAATGATGAAAATATGCATCGAAACGAAGGAAATGTTGATAATAACGAGAAAATATGCATCAAAATGATGGAAATATGTATCGAAACGAAGAAAATATTGATCATATTGAGAAAATGAGCATCAAAATGATTGAAATATGCATCGAAAAGAAGGAAATGTTGATCATAACGAGAAAACGAGCATCAAAATGATGAAAATATGCATCGAAACAATGGGAAGTGTTGATCGTAACGACGTAACGAGAAAACGAGCATCTAAATGATGGAAATATGCATCGAAACGAAGGAAATGTTAATTGTAACGAGAAAATGAGCATCAAAATGAAGAAATATGCATAGAAACGAAGGAAATGTTAATTGTAACGAGAAAATGAGCATCAAAACGAAGAAATATGCATCGAAACAAAGAAAATATTGATCATAACGAGAAAACGAGCATTGAAATGATGAAAATATGCATCGAAACGAAGGAAATGTTGATTGTAATGAGAAAATATGGATCAAAATGAAGAAATATGCATCGAAAAGAAGGAAATGTTGATCATAACGAGAAAACGAGCATAAAATGATGGAAATATGCATCGAAACGAAGGAAATATTGATCGTAACAAGAAAACGAGCATCTTAAAGAATGAAATAAGCATCGAAACGAAGGAAATGTTGATCGAAACAAGAAAATAAGCATCAAAATGATGAAAATATGCTTCGAAACGAAGAAAATAATGATCGTAACGAGAAAATCAACATCAAAATTATGGAAATATACATCAAAACGAAGAAAATGTTGATTGTAATGAGAAAATGAGCATTAAAATGAAGGAAATATGCATCTAAACGAAGGAAATGTTCATCGTAAAGTGAAAATGAGCATCAAAATGAAGGAAATATGTATCGAAAAGAAGGAAATGTTGATCATAACGAGAAAATGAGCATAAAAATGATGAAAATATGCATCGAAACGAAGGAAATGTTGATCGTAACGAGAAAATGTGCATCCAAATGAAGAAATATGCAACGAAGCGAAGGAAATGTAAATTATATTGGGAAAATGAGCATCAAAATAATGGAAATATGCACCGAAAAGAAGAAAATGTTGATCATAACGAGAAAACGAGCATCAAAATGATGAAAATATGAATCGAAACGAAGGAAATATTGATCTTAACGAGAAAATATGCATCAAAATGATGGAAATATGCATCAAAACGAAGAAAATATTGATCATATAGAGAAAATGTGCATCAAAATTATTGAAACATGCATCGAATAGAAGGAAATGTTGATCATAACGAGAAAACGAGCATCTAAATGAAGGAAATATTGATCGTAATGAGAAAATGTGCATCAAAATGAAGGAAATATGCATAGAAATAAAGAAAATGTTAATCATAATGAGAAAACGAGCATAAAAATGATGAAATATGTATCGAAACGAAGGAAATGTTGACTGTAACGAGAAAATGAGCATCAAAATGAAGAAATATACATCGAAACGAAGAAAATATTGATCATATCGAGAAAATGAGCATCAAAATAATGGATATATGCATCGAAAAGAAGGAAATGTAGATCGTAACGAGAAAACGAGCATCAAAATAATGGAAATATGCATCGAAAAGAAGGAAATGTTGATCATAACGAGAAAACGAGCATCAAAATGATGAAAATATGCATCGAAACAAAGGAAATGTTGATCGTAACTAAAAATAAGCATCAAAATGATGGAAATATGCATCGAAACGAAGAAAATATTGATCATATTGAGAAAATGAGCATCAAAATGATTGAAATATGCATCGAAAAGAAGGAAATGTTGATCACAACGAGAAAACGAGCATCTAAATGAAGGAAATATTGATCGTAACGAGAAAATGTGCATCAAAATGAAGGAAATATGCATCGAAACAAAGAAAATGTTAATCATAATGAGAAAACGAGCATAAAAATGACGAAAATATGTATCGAAACGAAGGAAATGTTGATCGTAACGAGAAAATGAGCATCAAAATGAAGAAATATGCATCGAAACGAATAAAATATTGATCATATCGAGAAAATGAGCATCAAAATAATGGAAATATGCATCGAAAAGAAGGAAATGTTGATCGTAACGAGAAAATGTGCATCCAAATGAAGAAATATGCATCGAAACGAAGGAAATGTTGATTATATTGATAAAATGAGCATCAAAATAATGGAAATATGCATCGAAAAGAAGGAAACGTTGATCGTAACGAGAAAACTTGCATTAAAAAAATGGAAATATGCATCGAAAAGAAGAAAATGTTGATCATAACGAGAAAACGAGCATCAAAATGATGAAAATATGTATCGAAACGAAGGAAATGTTGATCGTAACGAGAAAATATGCATCAATATGAAGGAAATATGCATCGAAACAAAAAAATGTTAATCATAATGAGAAAACGAGCATAAAAATGATGAAAATATGTATCGAAACGAAAGAAATGTTGATCGTAAGGAGAAAATGAGCATCAAAATGAAGAAATATGCATCGAAACGAAGAAAATGTTGATCATATCGAGAAAATGAGCATCAAAATAATGGAAATATGCATCGAAAAGAAGGAAATGCTGATCGTAACGAGAAAACGAGCATCAAAATAATGGAAATATGCATCGAAAAGAAGGAAATGTTGATCATAACCAGAAAACGAACATCAAAATGATGAAAATATGAATCGAAACGAAGGAAATATTGTTCGTAACGAGAAAATATGCATCAAAATGATGGAAATATGCATCGAAACGAAGAAAATATTGATCATATAGAGAAAATGTGCATAAAAATTATTGAAACATGCATAGAAAAGAAGGAAATGTTGATCATAACGAGAAAACGAGCATCTAAATGAAGGAAATATTGATCGTAATGAGAAAATGTGCATCAAAATGAAGGAAATATGCATCGAAATAAAGAAAATGTTAATCATAATGAGAAAACGAGCATAAAAATGATAAAATATGTATCGAAACGAAGGAAATGTTTATCGTAACGAGAAAATGAGCATCAAAATGAAGAAATATGCATCGAAATGAAGAAAATATTGATCATATCGAGAAAATGAGCATCAAAATAATGGATATATGCATCGAAAAGAAGGAAATGTAGATCGTAACGAGAAAACGAGCATCAAAATAATGGAAATATGCATCGAAAAGAAGGAAATGTTGATCATAACGAGAAAACGAGCATCAAAATCATGAAAATATGCATCGAAACAAAGGAAATGTTGATCGTAACTAAAAATAAGCATCAAAATGATGGAAATATGCATCGAAACGAAGAAAATATTGATCATATTGAGAAAATGAGCATCAAAATGATTGAAATATGCATCGAAAAGAAGGAAATGTTGATCACAACGAGAAAACGAGCATCTAAATGAAGGAAATATTGATCGTAACGAGAAAATGTGCATCAAAATGAAGGAAATATGCATCGAAACAAAGAAAATGTTAATCATAATGAGAAAACGAGCATAAAAATGACGAAAATATGTATCGAAACGAAGGAAATGTTGATCGTAACGAGAAAATGAGCATCAAAATGAAGAAATATGCATAGAAACGAATAAAATATTGATCATATCGAGAAAATGAGCATCAAAATAATGGAAATATGCATCGAAAAGAAGGAAATGTTGATCGTAACGAGAAAACGAGCATCAAAATAATGGAAATATGCATCGAAAAGAAGAAAATGTTGATAATAACGAGAAAACGAGCATCAAAATGATGAAAATATGCATCGAAACGTAGGAAATGTTGATCGTAATGAGAAAATATGCATCAAAATGATGGAAATATGTATCGAAACGAAGAAAATATTGTTCATATTGAAAAAATGAGCATCAAAATGATTGAAATATGCATCGAAAAGAAGGAAATGTTGATCATAACGAGAAAACGAGCATCAAAATGATGAAAATATGCATCGAAACAATGGGAAGTGTTGATCGTAACGAGAAAACGAGCATCTAAATGATGGAAATATGCATCGAAACGAGGGAAATGTTGATTGTAACGAGAAAATGAGCATCAAAATGAAGAAATATGCATCGAAAAGAAGGAAATGCTAATTGTAACGAGAAAATGAGCATCAAAACGAAGAAATATGCATCGAAACAAAGAAAATGTTGATCATAACGAGAAAACGAGCATTGAAATGATGAAAATATGCATCGAAACGAAGGAAATGTTGATCGTAATGAGAAAATATGCATCAAAATGAAGAAATATGCATCGAAAAGAAGGAAATGTTGATCATAACAAGAAAACGAGCATAAAATGATGGAAATATGCATCGAAACGAAGGAAATATTGATCGTAACAAGAAAACGAGCATCTTAAAGAAGGAAATAAGCATCGAAAAGAAGGAAATGTTGATCGAAACAAGAAAATAAGCATCAAAATGATGAAAATATGCTTCGAAACGAAGTAAATAAAGATCGTAACGAGAAAATCAACATAAAAATTGTGAAAATATACATCAAAACGAAGGAAATGTTGATTGTAATGAGAAAATGAGCTTTAAAATGAAGGAAATATGCATCCAAACGAAGAAAATGTTCATCGTAAAGTGAAAATGAGCATTAAAATGAAGGAAATATGTATCGAAAAGAAGGATATGTTGATCATAACGAGAAAATGAGCATAAAAATGATGAAAATATGCATCGAAACGAAGGAAATGTTGATCGTAACGAGAAAATATTTATCCAAATGAAGAAATATGCATCGAAACAAAGGAAATTTTGATCATATCGAGAAAATGAGCATCAAAATAATGGAAATATCATCGAAAAGAAGGAAACGTTGATCGTAACGAGAAAACGAGCATTAAAATAATGGAAATATGCATCGAAAAGAAGGAAATGTTGATCATAACGAGAAAACGAGCATCAAAATGATGAAAATATGTATCGAAACGAAGGAAATGTTGATCGTAACGAGAAAATATGCATCAATATGAAGGAAATATGCATCGAAACAAAGAAAATGTTAATCATAATGAGAAAACGAGCATAAAAATAATGAAAATATGTATCGAAACGAAAGAAATGTTGATCGTTAGGAGAAAATGAGCATCAAAATGAAGAAATATGCATCGAAACGAAGAAAATGTTGATCATATCGAGAAAATGAGCATCAAAATAATGGAAATATGCATCGAAAAGAAGGAAATGCAGATCGTAACGAGAAAACGAGCATCAAAATAATGGAAATATGCATCGAAAAGAAGGAAATGTTGATCATAACCAGAAAACGAGCATCAAAATGATGAAAATATGAATCGAAACGAAGGAAATATTGATCGTAATGAGAAAATATGCATCAAAATGATGGAAATATGCATCGAAACGAAGAAAATATTGATCATATAGAGAAAATGTGCATCAAAATTATTGAAACATGCATCGAAAAGAAGGAAATGTTGATCATAACGAGAAAACGAGCATCTAAATGAAGGAAATATTGATCGTAATGAGAAAATGTGCATCAAAATGAAGGAAATATGCATCGAAATAATGAAAATGTTAATCATAATGAGAAAACGAGCATAAAAATGATGAAATATGTATCGAAACGAAGGAAATGTTTATCGTAACGAGAAAATGAGCATCAAAATGAAGAAATATGCATCGAAATGAAGAAAATATTGATCATATCGAGAAAATGAGCATCAAAATAATGGATATATGCATCGAAAAGAAGGAATTGTAGATCGTAACGAGAAAACGAGCATCAAAATAATGGAAATATGCATCGAAAAGAAGGAAATGTTGATCATAACGAGAAAACGAGCATCAAAATGATGAAAATATGCATCGAAACAAAGGAAATGTTGATCGTAACTAAAAAATAAGCATCAAAATGATGGAAATATGCATCGAAACGAAGAAAATATTGATCATATTGAGAAAATGAGCATCAAAATGATTGAAATATGCATCGAAAAGAAGGAAATGTTGATCACAACGAGAAAACGAGCATCTAAATGAAGGAAATATTGTTCGTAACGAGAAAATGTGCACAAAATGAAGGAAATATGCATCGAAACAAAGAAAATGTTAATCATAATGAGAAAACGAGCATAAAAATGATGAAATATGTATCGAAACGAAGGAAATGTTTATCGTAACGAGAAAATAAGCATCAAAATGAAGAAATATGCATCGAAATGAAGAAAATATTGATCATATCGAGAAAATGAGCATCAAAATAATGGATATATGCATCGAAAAGAAGGAAATGTAGATCGTAACGAGAAAACGAGCATCAAAATAATGGAAATATGTATCGAAAAGAAGGAAATGTTGATCATAACGAGAAAACGAGCATCAAAATGATGAAAATATGCATCGAAACAAAGGAAATGTTGATCGTAACTAAAAAATAAGCATCAAAATGATGGAAATATGCATCGAAACGAAGAAAATATTGATCATATTGAGAAAATGAGCATCAAAATGATTGAAATATGCATCGAAAAGAAGGAAATGTTGATCACAACGAGAAAACGAGCATCTAAATGAAGGAAATATTGTTCGTAACGAGAAAATGTGCATCAAAATGAAGGAAATATGCATCGAAACAAAGAAAATGTTAATCATAATGAGAAAACGAGCATAAAAATGACGAAAATATGTATCGAAACGAAGGAAATGTTGATCGTAAAGAGAAAATGAGCATCAAAATGAAGAAATATGCATCGAAACGAATAAAATATTGATCATATCGAGAAAATGAGCATCAAAATAATGGAAATATGCATCGAAAAGAAGGAAATGTTGATCGTAACGATAAAATGTGCATCCAAATGAAGAAATATGCATCGAAACGAAGGAAATGTTGATAATATTGATAAAATGAGCATCAAAATAATGGAAATATGCATCGAAAAGAAGGAAACGTTGATCGTAACGAGAAAACTTGCATTAAAAAAATGGAAATATGCATCGAAAAGAAGAAAATGTTGATCATAACGAGAAAACGAGCATCAAAATGATGAAAATATGTATCGAAACGAAGGAAATGTTGATCGTAACGAGAAAATATGCATCAATATGAAGGAAATATGCATCGAAACAAAGAAAATGTTAATCATAATGAGAAAACGAGCATAAAAATGATGAAAATATGTATCGAAACGAAAGAAATGTTGATCGTAAGGAGAAAATGAGCATCAAAATGAAGAAATATGCATCGAAACGAAGAAAATGTTGATCATATCGAGAAAATGAGCATCAAAATAATGGAAATATGCATCGAAAAGAAGGAAATGCTGATCGTAACGAGAAAACGAGCATCAAAATAATGGAAATATGCATCGAAAAGAAGGAAATGTTGATCATAACCAGAAAACGAGCATCAAAATGATGAAAATAAGAATCGAAATGAAGGAAATATTGTTCGTAACGAGAAAATATGCATCAAAATGATGGAAATATGCATCGAAACGAAGAAAATATTGATCATATAGAGAAAATGTGCATCAAAATTATTGAAACATGCATCGAAAAGAAGGAAATGTTGATCATAACTAGAAAACGAGCATCTAAATGAAGGAAATATTGATCGTAATGAGAAAATGTGCATCAAAATGAAGGAAATATGCATCGAAATAAAGAAAATGTTAATCATAATGAGAAAACGAGCATAAAAATGATGAAATATGTATCGAAACGAAGGAAATGTTTATCGTAACGAGAAAATGAGCATCAAAATGAAGAAATATGCATCGAAATGAAGAAAATATTGATCATATCGAGAAAATGAGCATCAAAATAATGGATATATGCTCGAAAAGAAGGAAATGTAGATCGTAACGAGAAAACGAGCATCAAAATAATGGAAATATGCATCGAAAAGAAGAAAATGTTGATCATAACGAGAAAACGAGCATCAAAATGATGAAAATATGCATCGAAACAAAGGAAATGTTGATCGTAACTAAAAAATAAGCATCAAAATGATGGAAATATGCATCGAAACGAAGAAAATATTGATCATATTGAGAAAATGAGCATCAAAATGATTGAAATATGCATCGAAAAGAAGGAAATGTTGATCACAACGAGAAAACGAGCATCTAAATGAAGGAAATATTGTTCATAACGAGAAAATGTGCATCAAAATGAAGGAAATATGCATCGAAACAAAGAAAATGTTAATCATAATGAGAAAACGAGCATAAAAATGACGAAAATATGTATCGAAACGAAGGAAATGTTGATCGTAACGAGAAAATGAGCATCAAAATGAAGAAATATGCATCGAAACGAATAAAATATTGATCATATCGAGAAAATGAGCATCAAAATAATGGAAATATGCATCGAAAAGAAGGAAATGTTGATCGTAACGAGAAAACGAGCATCAAAATAATGGAAATATGCATCGAAAAGAAGGAAATGTTGATAATAACGAGAAAACGAGCATCAAAATGATGAAAATATGCATCGAAACGAAGGAAATGTTGATCGTAATGTGAAAATATGCATCAAAATGATGGAAATATGTATCGAAACGAAGAAAATATTGTTCATATTGAAAAAATGAGCATCAAAATGATTGAAATATGCATCGAAAAGAAGGAAATGTTGATCATAACGAGAAAACGAGCATCAAAATGATGAAAATATGCATCGAAACAATGGGAAGTGTTGATCGTAACGAGAAAACGAGCATCTAAATGATGGAAATATGCATCGAAACGAGGGAAATGTTGATTGTAACGAGAAAATGACCATCAAAATGAAGAAATATGCATCGAAACGAAGGAAATGCTAATTGTAACGAGAAAATGAGCATCAAAACGAAGAAATATGCATCGAAACAAAGAAAATGTTGATCATAACGAGAAAACGAGCATTGAAATGATGAAAATATGCATCGAAACGAAGGAAATGTTGATCGTAATGAGAAAATATGCATCAAAATGAAGAAATATGCATCGAAAAGAAGGAAATGTTGATCATAACAAGAAAACGAGCATAAAATGATGGAAATATGCATCGAAACGAAGGAAATATTGATCGTAACAAGAAAACGAGCATCTTGAAGAAGGAAATAAGCATCGAAACGAAGGAAATGTTGATCGAAACAAGAAAATAAGCATCAAAATGTTGAAAATATGCTTCGAAACGAAGTAAATAATGATCGTAACGAGAAAATCAACATAAAAATTGTGAAAATATACATCAAAATGAAGGAAATGTCGATTGTAATGAGAAAATGAGCTTTAAAATGAAGGAAATATGCATCCAAACGAAGAAAATGTTCATCGTAAAGTGAAAATGAGCTTTAAAATGAAGGAAATATGTATCGAAAAGAAGGATATGTTGATCATAACGAGAAAATGAGCATAAAAATGATGAAAATATGCATCGAAAGGAAGGAAATGTTGATCGTAACGAGAAAATATTTATCTAAATGAAGAAATATGCATCGAAACGAAAGAAATGTTGATCATATCGAGAAAATGAGCATCAAAATAATGGAAATATCATCGAAAAGAAGGAAACGTTGATCGTAACGAGAAAACGAGCATTAAAATAATGGAAATATGCATCGAAAAGAAGGAAATGTTGATCATAACGAGAAAACGAGCATCAAAATGATGAAAATATGTATCGAAACGAAGGAAATGTTGATCGTAACGAGAAAATATGCATCAATATGAAGGAAATATGCATCGAAACAAAGAAAATGTTAATCATAATGAGAAAACGAGCATAAAAATAATGAAAATATGTATCGAAACGAAAGAAATGTTGATCGTAAGGAGAAAATGAGCATCAAAATGAAGAAATATGCATCGAAACGAAGAAAATGTTGATCATATCGAGAAAATGAGCATCAAAATAATGGAAATATGCATCAAAAAGAAGGAAATGCTGATCGTAACGAGAAAACGAGCATCAAAATAATGGAAATATGCATCGAAAAGAAGGAAATGTTGATCATAACCAGAAAACGAGCATCAAAATGATGAAAATATGAATCGAAACGAAGGAAATATTGATCGTAATGAGAAAATATGCATCAAAATGATGGAAATATGCATCGAAACGAAGAAAATATTGATCATATAGAGAAAATGTGCATCAAAATTATTGAAACATGCATCGAAAAGAAGGAAATGTTGATCATAACGAGAAAACGAGCATCTAAATGAAGGAAATATTGATCGTAATGAGAAAATGTGCATCAAAATGAAGGAAATATGCATCGAAATAAAGAAAATGTTAATCATAATGAGAAAACTAGCATATAAATGATGAAATATGTATCGAAACGAAGGAAATGTTTATCGTAACGAGAAAATGAGCATCAAAATGAAGAAATATGCATCGAAATGAAGAAAATATTGATCATATCGAGAAAATGAGCATCAAAATAATGGATATATGCATCGAAAAGAAGGAAATGTAGATCGTAACGAGAAAACGAGCATCAAAATAATGGAAATATGCATCGAAAAGAAGGAAATGTTGATCATAATGAGAAAACGAGCATCAAAATGATGAAAATATGCATCGAAACAAAGGAAATGTTGATCGTAACTAAAAAATAAGCATCAAAATGATGGAAATATGCATCGAAACGAAGAAAATATTGATCATATTGAGAAAATGAGCATCAAAATGATTGAAATATGCATCGAAAAGAAGGAAATGTTGATCACAACGAGAAAACGAGCATCTAAATGAAGGAAATATTGTTCGTAACGAGAAAATGTGCATCAAAATGAAGGAAATATGCATCGAAACAAAGAAAATGTTAATCATAATGAGAAAACGAGCATAAAAATGACGAAAATATGTATCGAAACGAAGGAAATGTTGATCGTAAAGAGAAAATGAGCATCAAAATGAAGAAATATGCATCGAAACGAATAAAATATTGATCATATCGAGAAAATGAGCATCAAAATAATGGAAATATGCATCGAAAAGAAGGAAATGTTGATCGTAACGATAAAATGTGCATCCAAATGAAGAAATATGCATCGAAACGAAGGAAATGTTGATAATATTGATAAAATGAGCATCAAAATAATGGAAATATGCATCGAAAAGAAGGAAACGTTGATCGTAACGAGAAAACTTGCATTAAAAAAATGGAAATATGCATCGAAAAGAAGAAAATGTTGATCATAACGAGAAAACGAGCATCAAAATGATGAAAATATGCATCGAAACGAAGGAAATGTTGATCGTAACGAGAAAATATGCATCAATATGAAGGAAATATGCATCGAAACAAAGAAAATGTTAATCATAATGAGAAAACGAGCATAAAAATGATGAAAATATGTATCGAAACGAAAGAAATGTTGATCGTAAGGAGAAAATGAGCATCAAAATGAAGAAATATGCATCGAAACGAAGAAAATGTTGATCATATCGAGAAAATGAGCATCAAAATAATGGAAATATGCATCGAAAAGAAGGAAATGCTGATCGTAACGAGAAAACGAGCATCAAAATAATGGAAATATGCATCGAAAAGAAGGAAATGTTGATCATAACCAGAAAACGAGCATCAAAATGATGAAAATATGAATCGAAATGAAGGAAATATTGTTCGTAACGAGAAAATATGCATCAAAATGATGGAAATATGCATCGAAACGAAGAAAATATTGATCATATAGAGAAAATGTGCATCAAAATTATTGAAACATGCATCGAAAAGAAGGAAATGTTGATCATAACTAGAAAACGAGCATCTAAATGAAGGAAATATTGATCGTAATGAGAAAATGTGCATCAAAATGAAGGAAATATGCATCGAAATAAAGAAAATGTTAATCATAATGAGAAAACGAGCATAAAAATGATGAAATATGTATCGAAACGAAGGAAATGTTTATCGTAACGAGAAAATGAGCATCAAAATGAAGAAATATGCATCGAAATGAAGAAAATATTGATCATATCGAGAAAATGAGCATCAAAATAATGGATATATGCTCGAAAAGAAGGAAATGTAGATCGTAACGAGAAAACGAGCATCAAAATAATGGAAATATGCATCGAAAAGAAGAAAATGTTGATCATAACGAGAAAACGAGCATCAAAATGATGAAAATATGCATCGAAACAAAGGAAATGTTGATCGTAACTAAAAAATAAGCATCAAAATGATGGAAATATGCATCGAAACGAAGAAAATATTGATCATATTGAGAAAATGAGCATCAAAATGATTGAAATATGCATCGAAAAGAAGGAAATGTTGATCACAACGAGAAAACGAGCATCTAAATGAAGGAAATATTGTTCATAACGAGAAAATGTGCATCAAAATGAAGGAAATATGCATCGAAACAAAGAAAATGTTAATCATAATGAGAAAACGAGCATAAAAATGACGAAAATATGTATCGAAACGAAGGAAATGTTGATCGTAACGAGAAAATGAGCATCAAAATGAAGAAATATGCATCGAAACGAATAAAATATTGATCATATCGAGAAAATGAGCATCAAAATAATGGAAATATGCATCGAAAAGAAGGAAATGTTGATCGTAACGAGAAAACGAGCATCAAAATAATGGAAATATGCATCGAAAAGAAGGAAATGTTGATAATAACGAGAAAACGAGCATCAAAATGATGAAAATATGCATCGAAACGAAGGAAATGTTGATCGTAATGTGAAAATATGCATCAAAATGATGGAAATATGTATCGAAACGAAGAAAATATTGTTCATATTGAAAAAATGAGCATCAAAATGATTGAAATATGCATCGAAAAGAAGGAAATGTTGATCATAACGAGAAAACGAGCATCAAAATGATGAAAATATGCATCGAAACAATGGGAAGTGTTGATCGTAACGAGAAAACGAGCATCTAAATGATGGAAATATGCATCGAAACGAGGGAAATGTTGATTGTAACGAGAAAATGACCATCAAAATGAAGAAATATGCATCGAAACGAAGGAAATGCTAATTGTAACGAGAAAATGAGCATCAAAACGAAGAAATATGCATCGAAACAAAGAAAATGTTGATCATAACGAGAAAACGAGCATTGAAATGATGAAAATATGCATCGAAACGAAGGAAATGTTGATCGTAATGAGAAAATATGCATCAAAATGAAGAAATATGCATCGAAAAGAAGGAAATGTTGATCATAACAAGAAAACGAGCATAAAATGATGGAAATATGCATCGAAACGAAGGAAATATTGATCGTAACAAGAAAACGAGCATCTTGAAGAAGGAAATAAGCATCGAAACGAAGGAAATGTTGATCGAAACAAGAAAATAAGCATCAAAATGTTGAAAATATGCTTCGAAACGAAGTAAATAATGATCGTAACGAGAAAATCAACATAAAAATTGTGAAAATATACATCAAAATGAAGGAAATGTCGATTGTAATGAGAAAATGAGCTTTAAAATGAAGGAAATATGCATCCAAACGAAGAAAATGTTCATCGTAAAGTGAAAATGAGCTTTAAAATGAAGGAAATATGTATCGAAAAGAAGGATATGTTGATCATAACGAGAAAATGAGCATAAAAATGATGAAAATATGCATCGAAAGGAAGGAAATGTTGATCGTAACGAGAAAATATTTATCTAAATGAAGAAATATGCATCGAAACGAAAGAAATGTTGATCATATCGAGAAAATGAGCATCAAAATAATGGAAATATCATCGAAAAGAAGGAAACGTTGATCGTAACGAGAAAACGAGCATTAAAATAATGGAAATATGCATCGAAAAGAAGGAAATGTTGATCATAACGAGAAAACGAGCATCAAAATGATGAAAATATGCATCGAAACGAAGGAAATGTTGATCGTAACGAGAAAATATGCATCAATATGAAGGAAATATGCATCGAAACAAAGAAAATGTTAATCATAATGAGAAAACGAGCATAAAAATAATGAAAATATGTATCGAAACGAAAGAAATGTTGATCGTAAGGAGAAAATGAGCATCAAAATGAAGAAATATGCATCGAAACGAAGAAAATGTTGATCATATCGAGAAAATGAGCATCAAAATAATGGAAATATGCATCGAAAAGAAGGAAATGCTGATCGTAACGAGAAAACGAGCATCAAAATAATGGAAATATGCATCGAAAAGAAGGAAATGTTGATCATAACGAGAAAACGAGCATCAAAATGATGAAAATATGAATCGAAACGAAGGAAATATTGATCGTAATGAGAAAATATGCATCAAAATGATGGAAATATGCATCGAAACGAAGAAAATATTGATCATATAGAGAAAATGTGCATCAAAATTATTGAAACATGCATCGAAAAGAAGGAAATGTTGATCATAACGAGAAAACGAGCATCTAAATGAAGGAAATATTGATCGTAATGAGAAAATGTGCATCAAAATGAAGGAAATATGCATCGAAATAAAGAAAATGTTAATCATAATGAGAAAACTAGCATATAAATGATGAAATATGTATCGAAACGAAGGAAATGTTTATCGTAACGAGAAAATGAGCATCAAAATGAAGAAATATGCATCGAAATGAAGAAAATATTGATCATATCGAGAAAATGAGCATCAAAATAATGGATATATGCATCGAAAAGAAGGAAATGTAGATCGTAACGAGAAAACGAGCATCAAAATAATGGAAATATGCATCGAAAAGAAGGAAATGTTGATCATAACGAGAAAACGAGCATCAAAATGATGAAAATATGCATCGAAACAAAGGAAATGTTGATCGTAACTAAAAAATAAGCATCAAAATGATGGAAATATGCATCGAAACGAAGAAAATATTGATCATATTGAGAAAATGAGCATCAAAATGATTGAAATATGCATCGAAAAGAAGGAAATGTTGATCACAACGAGAAAACGAGCATCTAAATGAAGGAAATATTGTTCGTAACGAGAAAATGTGCATCAAAATGAAGGAAATATGCATCGAAACAAAGAAAATGTTAATCATAATGAGAAAACGAGCATAAAAATGACGAAAATATGTATCGAAACGAAGGAAATGTTGATCGTAACGAGAAAATGAGCATCAAAATGAAGAAATATGCATCGAAACGAATAAAATATTGATCATATCGAGAAAATGAGCATCAAAATAATGGAAATATGCATCGAAAAGAAGGAAATGTTGATCGTAACGAGAAAATGTGCATCCAAATGAAGAAATATGCATCGAAACGAAGGAAATGTTGATAATATTGATAAAATGAGCATCAAAATAATGGAAATATGCATTGAAAAGAAGGAAACGTTGATCGTAACGAGAAAACTTGCATTAAAAAAATGGAAATATGCATCGAAAAGAAGAAAATGTTGATCATAAAAAGAAAACGAGCATCAAAATGATGAAAATATGTATCGAAACGAAGAAAATGTTGATCGTAACGAGAAAATATGCATCAATATGAAGGAAATATGCATCGAAACAAAGAAAATGTTAATCATAATGAGAAAACGAGCATAAAAATGATGAAAATATGTATCGAAACGAAAGAAATGTTGATCGTAAGGAGAAAATGAGCATCAAAATGAAGAAATATGCATCGAAACGAAGAAAATGTTGATCATATCGAGAAAATGAGCATCAAAATAATGGAAATATGCATCGAAAAGAAGGAAATGCTGATCGTAACGAGAAAACGAGCATCAAAATAATGGAAATATGCATCGAAAAGAAGGAAATGTTGATCATAACCAGAAAACGAGCATCAAAATGATGAAAATATGAATCGAAACGAAGGAAATATTGTTCGTAATGAGAAAATATGCATCAAAATGATGGAAATATGCATCGAAACGAAGAAAATATTGATCATATAGAGAAAATGTGCATCAAAATTATTGAAACATGCATCGAAAAGAAGGAAATGTTGATCATAACGAGAAAACGAGCATCTAAATGAAGGAAATATTGATCGTAATGAGAAAATGTGCATCAAAATGAAGGAAATATGCATCGAAATAAAGAAAATGTTAATCATAATGAGAAAACGAGCATAAAAATGATAAAATATGTATCGAAACGAAGGAAATGTTTATCGTAACGAGAAAATGAGCATCAAAATGAAGAAATATGCATCGAAATGAAGAAAATATTGATCATATCGAGAAAATGAGCATCAAAATAATGGATATATGCATCGAAAAGAAGGAAATGTAGATCGTAACGAGAAAACGAGCATCAAAATAATGGAAATATGCATCGAAAAGAAGGAAATGTTGATCATAACGAGAAAACGAGCATCAAAATGATGAAAATATGCATCGAAACAAAGGAAATGTTGATCGTAACTAAAAAATAAGCATCAAAATGATGGAAATATGCATCGAAACGAAGAAAATATTGATCATATTGAGAAAATGAGCATCAAAATGATTGAAATATGCATCGAAAAGAAGGAAATGTTGATCACAACGAGAAAACGAGCATCTAAATGAAGGAAATATTGTTCGTAACGAGAAAATGTGCATCAAAATGAAGGAAATATGCATCGAAACAAAGAAAATGTTAATCATAATGAGAAAACGAGCGTAAAAATGACGAAAATATGTATCGAAACGAAGTAAATGTTGATCGTAACGAGAAAATGAGCATCAAAATGAAGAAATATGCATCGAAACGAATAAAATATTGATCATATCGAGAAAATGAGCATCAAAATAATGGAAATATGCATCGAAAAGAAGGAAATGTTGATCGTAACGAGAAAATGTGCATCCAAATGAAGAAATATGCATCGAAACGAAGGAAATGTTGATAATATTGATAAAATGAGCATCAAAATAATGGAAATATGCATTGAAAAGAAGGAAACGTTGATCGTAACGAGAAAACTTGCATTAAAAAAATGGAAATATGCATCGAAAAGAAGAAAATGTTGATCATAACGAGAAAACGAGCATAAAAATGATGAAAATATGTATCGAAACGAAGAAAATGTTGATCGTAACGAGAAAATATGCATCAATATGAAGGAAATATGCATCGAAACAAAGAAAATGTTAATCATAATGAGAAAACGAGCATAAAAATGATGAAAATATGTATCGAAACGAAAGAAATGTTGATCGTAAGGAGAAAATGAGCATCAAAATGAAGAAATATGCATCGAAACGAAGAAAATGTTGATCATATCGAGAAAATGAGCATCAAAATAATGGAAATATGCATCGAAAAGAAGGAAATGCTGATCGTAACGAGAAAACGAGCATCAAAATAATGGAAATATGCATCGAAAAGAAGGAAATGTTGATCATAACCAGAAAACGAGCATCAAAATGATGAAAATATGAATCGAAACGAAGGAATATTGTTCGTAATGAGAAAATATGCATCAAAATGATGGAAATATGCATCGAAACGAAGAAAATATTGATCATATAGAGAAAATGTGCATCAAAATTATTGAAACATGCATCGAAAAGAAGGAAATGTTGATCATAACGAGAAAACGAGCATCTAAATGAAGGAAATATTGATCGTAATGAGAAAATGTGCATCAAAATGAAGGAAATATGCATCGAAATAAAGAAAATGTTAATCATAATGAGAAAACGAGCATAAAAATGATGAAATATGTATCGAAACGAAGGAAATGTTTATCGTAACGAGAAAATGAGTATCAAAATGAAGAAATATGCATCGAAATGAAGAAAATATTGATCATATCGAGAAAATGAGCATCAAAATAATGGATATATGCATCGAAAAGAAGGAAATGTAGATCGTAACGAGAAAACGAGCATCAAAATAATGGAAATATGCATCGAAAAGAAGAAAATGTTGATCATAACGAGAAAACGAGCATCAAAATGATGAAAATATGCATCGAAACAAAGGAAATGTTGATCGTAACTAAAAAATAAGCATAAAAATGATGGAAATATGCATCAAAACGAAGAAAATATTGATCATATTGAGAAAATGAGCATCAAAATGATTGAAATATGCATCGAAAAGAAGGAAATGTTGATCACAACGAGAAAACGAACATCTAAATGAAGGAAATATTGTTCATAACGAGAAAATGTGCATCAAAATGAAGGAAATATGCATCGAAACAAAGAAAATGTTAATCATAATGAGAAAACGAGCATAAAAATGACGAAAATATGTATCGAAACGAAGGAAATGTTGATCGTAACGAGAAAATGAGCATCAAAATGAAGAAATATTCATCGAAACGAATAAAATATTGATCATATCGAGAAAATGAGCATCAAAATAATGGATATATGCATCGAAAAGAAGGAAATGTAGATCGTAACGAGAAAACGAGCATCAAAATAATGGAAATATGCATCGAAAAGAAGAAAATGTTGATCATAACGAGAAAACGAGCATCAAAATGATGAAAATATGCATCGAAACAAAGGAAATGTTGATCGTAACTAAAAAATAAGCATCAAAATGATGGAAATATGCATCGAAACGAAGAAAATATTGATCATATTGAGAAAATGAGCATCAAAATGATTGAAATATGCATCGAAAAGAAGGAAATGTTTCACAACGAGAAAACGAGCATCTAAATGAAGGAAATATTGTTCGTAACGAGAAAATGTGCATCAAAATGAAGGAAATATGCATCGAAACAAAGAAAATGTTAATCATAATGAGAAAACGAGCATAAAAATGACGAAAATATGTATCGAAACGAAGGAAATGTTGATCGTAACGAGAAAATGAGCATCAAAATGAAGAAATATTCATCGAAACGAATAAAATATTGATCATATCGAGAAAATGAGCATCAAAATAATGGAAATATGCATCGAAAAGAAGGAAATGTTGATCGTAACGAGAAAACGAGCATCAAAATAATGGAAATATGCATCGAAAAGAAGGAAATGTTGATAATAACGAGAAAACGAGCATCAAAATGATGAAAATATGCATCGAAACGAAGGAAATGTTGATCGTAATGAGAAAATATGCATCAAAATGATGGAAATATGTATCGAAACGAAGAAAATATTGTTCATATTGAAAAAATGAGCATCAAAATGATTGAAATATGCATCGAAAAGAAGGAAATGTTGATCATAACGAGAAAACGAGCATCAAAATGATGAAAATATGCATCGAAACAATGGGAAGTGTTGATCGTAACGAGAAAACGAGCATCTAAATGATGGAAATATGCATCGAAACGAGGGAAATGTTGATTGTAACGAGAAAATGAGCATCAAAATGAAGAAATATGCATCGAAACGAAAGAAATGCTAATTGTAACGAGAAAATGAGCATCAAAACGAAGAAATATGCATCGAAACAAAGAAAATGATGATCATAACGAGAAAACGAGCATTGAAATGATGAAAATATGCATCGAAACGAAGGAAATGTTGATCGTAATGAGAAAATATGCATCAAAATGAAGAAATATGCATCGAAAAGAAGGAAATGTTGATCATAACAAGAAAACGAGTATAAAATGATGGAAATATGCATCGAAACGAAGGAAATATTGATCGTAACAAGAAAACGAGCATCTTAAAGAAGGAAATAAGCATCGAAACGAAGGAAATGTTGATCGAAACAAGAAAATAAGCATCAAAATGATGAAAATATGTTTCGAAACGAAGTAAATAATGATCGTAACGAGAAAATCAACATAAAAATTGTGAAAATATACATCAAAACGAAGGAAATGTTGATTGTAATGAGAAAATGAGCTTTAAAATGAAGGAAATATGCATCCAAACGAAGAAAATGTTCATCGTAAAGTGAAAATGAGCATTAAAATGAAGGAAATATGTATCGAAAAGAAGGATATATTGATAATAACGAAAAACGAGCATAAAATGATGAAAATATGCATCGAAACGAAGGAAATACTGATAATAACGAGAAAATATGCATCAAAATGATGGAAATATGTATCGAAACGAAGAAAATATTGATCATATTGAGAAAATGAGCATCAAAATGATTGAAATATGCATCGAAAAGAAGGAAATGTTGATCATAACCAGAAAACGAGTATCAAAATGATGAAAATATGCATCGAAACAATGGGAAGTGTTGATCGTAACGAGAAAACGAGCATCTAATTGATGGAAATATGCATCGAAACGAAGGAAATGTTGATTGTAACCAGAAAATGAGCATCAAAATGAAGAAATATGCATCGAAACGAAGGAAATATTAATTGTAACGAGAAAATGAGCATCAAAACGAAGAAATATGCATCAAAACGAAGGAAATGTTGATCGTAACGAGAAAATGTGCATCCAAATGAAGAAATATGCATCGAAACGAAGGAAATGTTGATCATATCGAGAAAGTGAGCATCAAAATAATGGAAATATGCATCGAAAAGAAGGAAACGTTGATCTTAACGAGAAAATGAGCTTTAAAATAATGGAAATATGCATCGAAAAGAAGGAAATGTTGATCATAACGAGAAAACGAGCATCAAAATAATAGAAATATGCATCAAAACGAAGGAAATGTTGATTGTAATGAGAAAATGAGATTTAAAATGAAGGAAATATGCATCGAAACGAAGGAAATGTTCATCGTAAAGTGAAAATGATCATCAAAATGAAGAAAATATGCATCGAAAAAAGAAAATGATGATCATAATGAGAAAACGAGCATAAAAATGATGAAAATATGCATCGAAACGAAGGAAATGTTTATCGTAACGAGAAATTGTGAATCAAAATTAACGAAATATTCATCGAAATGAGAGAAATATTGATCATAACGATAAAATGTGCATCAAAATGAAGAAAATATGCATCGAAACAAATGAAATGTTGATCGTAATGAGAAAACGAGCATCAAAATTATGGAAATATGCATCGAAACGAAGGAAATGTTGATCATAACGAGAAAATGAACATCAAAATGACGGAATTATGCATCGTAACGAAGGTAATGTTTATTGAAATAAGAAAATGAGCATTAAAATGAAGGAAATATACATCGAAACAAAGGAAATATTGATCGTAACAAGTAAACGAGCATCTTAAAGAAGGAAATAAGCATTGAAACAAAGGAAATGTTGATCGAAACAAGAAAATAAGCATCAAAATGATGAAAATATGCTTCGAAACGAAGTAAATAATGATCGTAACGAGTAAATCAGCATCAAAGTTATGGAAATATACATCAAAACGAAGGAAACGTTGATTGTAATGAGAAAATGAGCTTCAAAATGAAGGAAATATGCATCCAAACGAAGGAAATGTTCATCGTAAAGTGAAAATGAGCATCAAAATGTAGGAAATATGTATCGAAAAGAAGGAAATATTGATCATAACGAGAAAACGAACATAAAAATGATGAAAATATGCATCGAAACAAAGGAAATATTGATCGTAACGAGAAAATGTGCATCAAAATGAAGAAATATGCATCGAAACTAAGAAAATGTTGATCATATCGAGAAAATGAGCATCAAAATAAAGGAAATATGCATCGAAAAAAGGAAATGTTGATCGTAACGAGAAAACGAGCTTCAAAATAATGGAAATATGAATTGAAAAGAAGGAAATATTGATCATAACGAGAAAACGAGCATCAAAATAATGGAAATATGCATCAAAACGAAGGAAATGTTGATTGTAATGAGAAAATGAGATTTAAAATGAAGGAAATATGCATCGAAATGAAGGAAATGCTCATCGTAAAGTGAAAATGAGCATCAAAATGAAGAAAATATGCATCGAAAAAAGGAAATGTTGATCATAATGAGAAAACGAGCATAAAAATGATGAAAATATGCATCAAAACGAAGGAAATATTGATCGTAACGAGAAAATGTGAATCAAAATGAAGAAAATATGCATCGAAACAAAGAAAATGTGGATCGTAATGAGAAAACGAGCATCAAAATTATGGAAATATGCATCCAAACGAAGGAATTGTTGATCGTAACGAGAAAATGAACATCAAAATGAAGGAAATATGCATCATAACGAAGGTAATGTTTATTGTAATAAGAAAATGAGCATTAAAATGAAGTAAATATACATCGAAACAAAGGAAATATTGATCGTAACGAGAAAATGTGCTTCAAAATGAGGAAATATTCATCGAAACGAAGAATTGTTGATCATTAGGAGAAAACGAGCATAAAAATGATGAAAATATGTATAAAAACGAAGGAAATGTTGATCTTAACAAGAAAATGTGCATCAAAATGAAGGAAATATGCATCGAAACGAAGAAAATGTTGATCATATCGAGAAAATGAGCACTAAAATGATGGAAATATGCATCGAAACGAAGGAAATGTTGATTGTAGCTAGAAAATGAGCATCAAAACGAAGAAATATGCATCGAAACGATGAAAATATTGATTGTAACGAGAAAATGAGCATCAAAACGAAGAAATATGCATCTTAATGATGAAATGTTGATCATATCGAGAAAATGAGAATCAAAATGTTGATCGTCATGAGAAAATGAGCATTAAATTGAAGGAAATATGCATCGAAAAGAAGGAAATATTGATCATAACGAGAAAACGAACATCAAAATGATGAAAATATACATCGAAACGAAGGAATGTTGATCGTAACGTGAAATTCTGCATCAAAATGATGGAAATATGCATCGAAACGAAGAAAATATTGATCATATCGAGAAAATGAGCAACAAATTGATTGAAATATGCATCGAAAAGAAGGAAATGTTGATCATAACGAGAAAACGAGCATAAAAATGATGAAAATATGCATCGAAACAATGGGAAATGTTGATCGTAACGAGAAAATGAGCTTCAAAACGAAGAAATATTCATCGAAACTAAGGAAATGTTGATTGTAACGAGAAAATGAGCATCAAAATGAAGAAATATGCATCGAAACGAAGAAAATGTTGATCATATCGAGAAAATGAGCATCAAAATGATGGAAATATGGATCTAAAAGAAGGAAATATTGATCATAACGAGAAAACGAGCATCAAAATAATGGAAATATGCATCGAAATGATGAAAATGTTGATCATATCGAAAAAATGAGCAACAATATGTTGGAAATATGCATCGAAACTGGGGAAATGTTGATCGTCATGAGAAAATGAGCATCAAAATGAAGGAAATATGCATCGAAACGAAGGAAATGTTGATCGTAACTAGAAAATATGCATCAAAATGATGGAAATATGCATCGAAACGAAGAAAATATTGATCATATAGAGAAAATGAGTAACAAAATCATTGAAATATGCATCGAAATGAAGGAAATGTTGATCATAACGAGAAAACGAGTATCAAAATGATGAAAATATGCATCGAAACATTGGGAAATACTGATCGTAACGAGAAAATGTTGATTGTAACGAGAAAATGTGCATCAAAATGAAGAAATATGCATCAAAACAAAACGTTGATCGTAATGAGAAAATGTTGATCGTCATGAGAAAATGAGCATCTAAATGAAGGAAATATGCATCAAAAAGAAGAAAATGTTGATCATAACGATAAAACGAGCATCAAAATGATTAAAATATGCATCGAAACGTAGGAAATGTTGATCGTAATGAGAAAATGAGTATAAAAATGATGGAAATATGCGTTGAAACAAAGGAAATATTGATCGTAACGAGAAAATGAGTATCTAAATGAAGGAAATATGCATCGATACGGGGAAAATGTTGATCGTAACGAGGAAACGAACATCAAAATGAACGAAATATGCGTCGAAACGAAAGAAATATTGATTGTATTGAGAAAATGTGCATCAAAATGAAGAAAATATGCATCGAAACGAAGGAAATGTTGATCGTAATGAGAAAACGAGCATCAAAATGATGGAAATATGCATCGAAATGAAGGAAATATGGATCTAACGAGAAAACGAGTATCTATATGAAGGAAATATGCATCGAAACGAAGGTAATGTTAATTGTTATAAGAAAATGAGCATTAAAATGAAGGAAAGATGCATCGAAACTAAAAAAATATTGATCGTAAAGAGAAAATGTGCATCATAATGAAGGAAATATGCATCGAAACGAAGAAAATATCGATCATAACGAGGAAACGAGCATCAAAATGATGAAAATATGCATCGAAACAATGGGAAATGTTGATCGTTACGAGAAAACGAGCATCTAAATAAAGGAAATATGAATCTAAACAAAGGAAATATTGAATGTAACGAGAAAATAAGCATCAAAACGAAGAAATATGCATCGAAACAAATGAAATGTTGATTGTAACGAGAAAATGAGCATCAAAATGAAGAAATATGCATCGAAACGAAGAAAATATTGATCATATCGAGAAAATGAGCATCAAAATGATGAAAATATGCATCGATACGGGGGAAATGTTGATCGTCATGAGAAAATGAGCATCAAAATGAAGGAAATGTGCATCGAAAAGAAGGAAATGTTGATCATAACGATAAAACGAGCATCAAAATGATGAAAATACGCATCGAAACGAAGGAAATGTTGATCGTAATGATAAAATGAGCATCAAAATGATGGAAATATGCATTGAAACAAAGAAAATATTGATCATAACAAGAAAATGAGTATCTAAATGAAGGAAATATGCACCGATACGGGGGAAATGTTGATCGTCATGAGAAAATGAGCATCAAAATTAAGGAAATATGCATCGAAAAGAAGGAAATGTTGATCATAACTATAAAACGAGCATCAAAATGATGAAAATATGCATCGAAATGAATGAAATAATAATCGTAACGAGAAAATCAGCATCAAAATTATGGAAATATGCATCAAAACTAAGGAAATGTTGATTGTAATGAGACTGAGCTTTAAAATGAAGAAAATATGCATCGAAATGAAAGAAATATTGATTTTAACAAGAAAATGTGCATCAAAATGAAGAAAATATGCATAGAAAGGAAGGAAATGTTTAAATTAATGAGAAAACGAGCATCAAAATGATGAAAATATGCATCGAAACGAAGGAAATATTGATCGTAACGAGAAAACGAGTATCTAAATGAAGGAAATATGCATCGAAACGAAGGAAATATTGATCGTAACGAGAAAATGAACATCTAAATGAAGGAAATATGCATTGTAATGATGGTAATATTCATCGTAACGAGACAATTAGCCTTAAAATGTAGGAAATATGCATCCAAACAAAGGTAATGTTGATCATAACGAAAAAATGTGTATTAAAATGAAGGAAATATGCTTCGAAACGATGGAAATGTTGATCGTAACAAGAAAATGAGCATGAAAATGAAGGAAATATACATCGAAACGAAGTAAATATTGATCTTAACGAGAAAAGTAGCATCAAAATGATAGAAATATGCATCGAAAAAAGGAAATGTTGATCATAACGAAAAAACGAGCATCAAAATGATGAAAATATGCATCGAAACAATGGGAAATATTGATCGTAACGAAAAAATGAGCATCTAAATGCAGGAAATATGCATCCAAACGAAGGAAATGTTGATTGTAGTGAGAAAATGAGCATCAAAACGAAGAAATATGCATCGAAATGAAGAAAATATTGATTGTAACGAGAAAATGAGCATCAAAACGAAGAAATATGCATCGAAATGATGAAAATGTTGATCACATCGAGAAAATTAGCATCAAAATGTTGGAAATATGCATCGAAACTGGGGAAATGTTGATCATCATGAGAAAATGAGCATCAAAATGAGGGAAATATGCATCGAAAAGAACGAAATATTGATCATAACGAGAAAACGAACATCAAAATGATGAAAATATGCATCGAAACGAAGGAAATGTTGATCGTAACGAGAAAATATGCATCAAAATGATGGAAATATGCATCGAAACGAAGAAAATATTGATCATATCGAGAAAATGAGCAACAAAATCATTGAAATATGCATCGGAAAGAAGGAAATATTGATCATAACGAGAAAACGAGCATCAAAATGATGAAAATATGCATCAAAACAATGGGAATTGTGGATCGTAACGAGAAAACGAGCATCTAAATGAAGGAAATATGCATCGAAACGAAGGAAATGTTGATTGTAACGAGAAAATGTGCATCAAAATGAAGAAATATGCATCAAAACAAAGAAAATATTGATCATATCGAGAAAATAAGCATCAAAATGATTAAATATGCATAGAAAAGAAGGAAATATTGATCATAACGAGAAAACGAGAAACAAAATGATGGAAATATGCATCGAAATAAAGGAAATGTTGATCGTAACGAGAAAACGAGCATCAAGATGAACGAAATATGCATCAAAATGAAAGAAATATTGATCGTAACGAGAAAATGTGCATCAAACTTAAGAAAATATGCATCGAAACAAAGGAAATATTGATTGTAACGAGAAAATGAGCATCAAAACGAAGAAATATGCATCGAAACGAAGAAAATATTGATCATATCGAGAAAATGAGCATCAAAATGATGAAAATATGCATCGATACGGGGGAAATGTTGATCGTCATAAGAAACTGAGCATCAAAATGAATGAAATATGCATCGAAAAGAAAGAAATGTTAATCATAACAATAAAACGAGCATCAAAATGATGAAAATATGCATCAAAACGAAGGAAATGTTGATCGTAATGAGAAAATGAGTATCAAAATGATGGAAATATGCATTGAAACAAAGGAAATATTGATCGTAACGAGAAAATGAGTATCTAAATCAAGGAAATATGCATCGATACGGGGGAAATGTTGATCATCATGAGAAAATGAACATCAAAATGAAGGAAATATGCAATGAAAAAAGGAAATGTTGATTATAACGATAAAACGAGCATCAAAATGATGAAAATATGTATCGTAATGAAGAAAATAATAATCGTAACGAGAAAATCAGCATCAAAATTATGGAAATATTCATCAAAACGAAGGAAATGTTGATCGTAACGAGATAACGAACATCAAAATGAACGAAATATGCGTCGAAATGAATGAAATATTGATTGTAACGAGAAAATGTGCATCATAATGAATAAAATATGCATCAAAACGAAGAAAATGTTGATCATAATGAGAAAAGGAGCATCAAAATGATGGAAATATGCATTGAAACGAAGGAAATATTGATCGTAACGAGAAAATGAGTATCTAAATGAAGGAAATATGCATCGAAACGAAGGTAATGTTTATTGTTATAAGAAAATGAGCATTAAAATGAATGAAATATGCATCGAAAATAAGAAAATATTGATCGTAACGAGAAAATGTGCATCATAATGAAGGAAATATGCATCGAAACGAAGAAAATATTGATCATAACGAGAAAACGAGCATCAAAATGATGAAAATATGCATCGAAATAATGGGAAATGTTGATCGTAACAAGAAAACGAGCATCTAAATATAGGAAATATGCATCGAAACAAAGGAAATATTGATTGTAACGAGAAAATGAGCATCAAAACGAAGAAATATGCATCGAAACAAAGGAAATGTTGATTGTAACGAGAAAATGAGTATCAAAACGAAGAAATATGCATGAAAACGAAGAAAATATTGATCATATCGAGAAAATAAGCATCAAAGTGATGGAAATATGCATCGATACGGGGAAAATGTTTATCGTAATGAGAAAATGAGCATTAAAATGAAGGATATGTGCATCGAAAAGAAGAAAATGTTGATCATAACGATAAAACGAGCATGAAAATGATGAAAATATGCATCGAAACGAAGGAAATGTTGATCGTAATGAGAAAATGAGCATCAAAATGATGGAAATATGCATTGAAACAAAGAAAATATTGATCGTAACGAGAAAATAAGTATCTAAATGAAGGAAATATGCATCGATACGGGGGAAATGTTGATCGTCATGAGAAAATGAGCATCAAAATTAAGGAAATATGCATAGAAAAGAAGGAAATGTTGATCATAACGATAAAACGAGCATCAAAATGATGAAAATATGCATCGAAATGATGGAAATAATAATCGTAACGAAAAAATCAGCATCAAAATTATGGAAATATACATCAAAACGAAGGAAATGTTGATTGTAATGAGACTGAGCTTTAAAATGAAGAAAATATACATCGAAACGAAGGAAATATTGATCGTAACGAGAAAACGAGTATCTAAATGAAGGAAATATTCATCGAAACGAAGGAAATGTTGATCGTAACGAGAAAATGAACATCTAAATGAAGGAAATATGCATTGTAACGATGGTAATATTCATCGTAACGAGACAATTAGCCTTAAAATGTAGGAAATATGCATACAAACAAAGGCAATGTTGATCATAACAAAAAAATGTGTATTAAAATGATGGAAATATGCTTCGAAACGATGAAAATTTTGATCGTAACAAGAAAATGAGCATGAAAATGAAGGAAATATACATCGAAACGAAGTAAATATTGATCTTAACGAGAAAAGTAGCATCAAAATGATAGAAATATGCATCGAAAAAAAGGAAATGTTGATCATAACGAAAAAACGAGCATCAAAATGATGAAAATATGCATCGAAACAATGGGAAATATTGATCGTAACGAAAAAATGAGCATCTAAATGCAGGAAATATGCATCCAAACGAAGGAAATGTTGATTGTAGTGAGAAAATGAGCATCAAAACGAAGAAATATGCATCAAAATGAAGAAAATATTGATTGTAACGAGAAAATGAGCATCAAAACGAAGAAATATGCATCGAAATGATGAAAATGTTGATCACATCGAGAAAATTAGCATCAAAATGTTGGAAATATGCATCGAAACTGGGGAAATGTTGATCATCATGAGAAAATGAGCATCAAAATGAAGGAAATATGCATCGAAAAGAACGAAATATTGATCATAACGAGAAAACGAACATCAAAATGATGAAAATATGCATCGAAACGAAGGAAATGTTGACCGTAACGAGAAAATATGCATCAAAATGATGGAAATATGCATCGAAACGAAGAAAATATTGATCATATCGATAAAATGAGCAAAAAATCATTGAAATATGCATCAGAAAGAAGGAAATATTGATCATAACGAGAAAACGAGCATCAAAATGATGAAAATATGCATCGAAACAATGGGAATTGTGGATCGTAACGAGAAAATGAGCATCTAAATGAAGGAAATATGCATCGAAACGAAGGAAATGTTGATTGTAACGAGAGAATGTTCATCAAAATGAAGAAATATGCATCAAAACGAAGAAAATATTGATCATATCGAGAAAATAAGCATCAAAATGATTAAATATGCATAGAAAAGAAGGAAATATTGATCATAACGAGAAAACAAGAAACAAAATGATGGAAATATGCATCGAAATAAAGGAAATGTTGATCGTAACGAGAAAACGAGCATCAAGATGAACGAAATATGCATCAAAATGAAAGAAATATTGATCGTAACGAGAAAATGTGCATCAAACTTAAGAAAATATGCATCGAAACAAAGAAAATATTGATTGTAACGAGAAAATGAGCATCAAAACGAAGAAATATGCATCGAAACGAAGAAAATATTGATCATATCGAGAAAATAAGCATCAAAATGATGAAAATATGCATCGATACGGGGGAAATGTTGATCGTCAAAAGAAACTGAGCATCAAAATGAATGAAATATGCATCGAAAAGAAAGAAATATTAATCATAACAATAAAACGAGCATCAAAATGATGAAAATATGCATCAAAACGATGGAAATGTTAATCGTAATGAGAAAATGAGTATCAAAATGATGGAAATATGCATTGAAACAAAGGAAATATTGATCGTAACGAGAAAATGAGTATCTAAATGAAGGAAATATGCATCGATACGGGGGAAATGTTGATCATCATGAGAAAATGAACATCAAAATGAAGGAAATATGCAATGAAAAAAGGAAATGTTGATTATAACGATAAAACGAGCATCAAAATGATGAAAATATGTATCGTAATGAAGAAAATAATAATCGTAACGAGAAAATCAGCATCAATATTATGGAAATATTCATCAAAACGAAGGAAATGTTGATCGTAACGAGATAACGAGCATCAAAATGAACGAAATATGCGTCGAAATGAATGAAATATTGATTGTAACGAGAAAATGTGCATCATAATGAAGAAAATATGCATCAAAACGAAGAAAATGTTGATCATAATGAGAAAAGGAGCATCAAAATGATGGAAATGTGCATTGAAACGAAGGAAATATTGATCGTAACGAGAAAATGAGTATCTAAATGAAGGAAATATGCATCGAAACGAAGGTAATGTTTATTGTTATAAGAAAATGAGCATTAAAATGAATGAAATATGCATCGAAAATAAGAAAATATTGATCGTAACGAGAAAATGTGCATCATAATGAAGGAAATATGCATCGAAACGAAGAAAATATTGATCATAACGAGAAAACGAGCATCAAAATGATGAAAATATGCATCGAAACAATGGGAAATATTGATCGTAACAAGAAAACGAGCATCTAAATATAGGAAATATGCATCGAAACAAAGGAAATATTGATTGTAACGAGAAAATGAGCATCAAAACGAAGAAATATGCATCGAAACAAAGGAAATGTTGATTGTAACGAGAAAATGAGCATCAAAACGAAGAAATATGCATGAAAACGAAGAAAATATTGATCATATCGAGAAAATAAGCATCAAAGTGATGGAAATATGCATCGATACGGGGAAAATGTTGATCGTCATGAGAAAATGAGCATTAAAATGAAGGATATGTGCATCGAAAAGAAGAAAATGTTGATCAAAACGATAAAACGAGCATGAAAATGATGAAAATATGCATTGAAACGAAGGAAATGTTGATCGTAATGAGAAAATGAGCATCAAAATGATGGAAATATGCATTGAAACAAAGAAAATATTGATCGTAATGAGAAAATAAGTATGTAAATGAAGGAAATATGCATCGATACGAGGGAAATGTTGATCGTCATGAGAAAATGAGCATCAAAATTAAGGAAATATGCATAGAAAAGAAGGAAATGTTGATCATAACGATAAAACAAGCATCAAAATGATGAAAATATGCATCGAAATGAATGAAATAATAATCGTAACGAAAAAATCAGCATCAAAATTATGGAAATATACATCAAAACGAAGGAAATGTTGATTGTAATGAGACTGAGCTTTAAAATGAAGAAAATATACATCGAAACGAAGGAAATATTGATCGTAACGAGAAAACAAGTATCTAAATGAAGGAAATATGCATTGAAACGATGGTAATATTCATCGTAACGAGACAATTAGCCTTAAAATGTAGGAAATATGCATACAAACAAAGGTAATGTTGATCATAACGAAAAAATGTGTATTAAAATGAAGGAAATATTCTTCGAAACGATGGAAATGTTGATCGTAACAAGAAAATGAGCATGAAAATGAAGGAAATATACATCGAAATGAAGAAAATATTAATCTTAACGAGAAAAGTAGCATCAAAATGATAGAAATATGCATCGAAAAAAAGGAAATATTGATCATAACGAGAAAACGAGCATCAAAATGATGAAAATATGCATCGAAACAATGGGAAATGTTGATCGTAACGAAAAAATGAGCATCTAAATGAAGGAAATATGCATCCAAACGAAGGAAATGTTGATTGTAGCCAGAAAATGAGCATCAAAACGAAGAAATATGCATCGAAACGAAGAAAATATTGATTGTAACGAGAAAATGAGCATCAAAACGAAGAAATATGCATCGAAATGATGAAAATGTTGATCATATCGAGAAAATGAGCATCAAAATGTTGGAAATATGCATCGAAACTAGGGAAATGTTGATCGTCATGAGAAAATGAGCATCAAAATGAAGGAAATATGCGTCGAAAAGAAGGAAATATTGATCATAACGAGAAAATGAACATCAAAATGATGAAAATATGCATCGAAACTAAGTAAATGTTGATCGTAACGAGAAAATGAGCATCAAAATGAAGAAATATGCATCGAAACGAAGAAAATATTGATCATATCGAGAAAATGAGCACCAAAATAATGGAAATATGCATCGAAAAGAAGGAAATGTTGATCGTAACGAGAAAACGAGCATCAAAATGATGAAAATATGCATCGAAACAATGGGAAATGTTGATCGTAACGAGAAAATGAGCATCTAAATGAAGGATATATGCATCGAAACGAATAAAATGTTGATTGTAACGAGAAAATGTGCATCAAAATGAAGAAATATGCATCAAAACAAAGAAAATATTGATCATATCGAGAAAATAAGCATCAAAATGATTAAATATGCATAGAAAAGAAGGAAATACTGATCATAACGAGAAAACAAGAAACAAAATGATGGAAATATGCATCAAAATGAAAGAAATATTGATCGTAACGAGAAAATGTGCATCAAAATGAAGAAAATATGCATCGAAACAATGGAAATGTTGATCGTAATGAGAAAACGAGCATCAAAATTATGGAAATATGCATCGAAACGAAAGAAATATTGATCATATCGAGAAAATCAGTATCAAAATGATGAAAATATGCATCGATACGGGGAAAATGTTGATCGACATGAGAAAATGAGCATCAAAATGAAGGAAATATGCATCGAAAAGAGGGAAATGTTGACCATAACGATAAAACGAGCATCAAAATGATGAAAATATTCATCGAAACGAAGGAAATGTTGATCGTAATGAGAAAATGAGTATCAAAATGATGGAAATATGCATTGAAACAAAGGAAATATTGATCGTAACGAGAAAACGAGTATCTAAATGAAGGAAATATGCATCGATACGGGGGAAATGTTGATCATCATGAGAAAATGAACATCAAAATGAAGGAAATATACAATGAAAAAGGAAATGTTGATCATAACGATAAAACGAGCATCAAAATGATGAAAATATGTATCGTAATGAAGAAAATAATAATCGTAACGAGAAAATCAGCATCAAAATTATGGAAATATTCATCAAAACGAAGGAAATGTTGATCGTAACGAGATAACGAGCATCAAAATGAACGATATATGCGTCGAAACGAATGAAATATTGATTGTAAGGAGAAAATGTGCATCATAATGAAGAAAATATGCATCAAAACGAAGAAAATATTGATCATAATGAGAAAAGGAGCATCAAAATGATGGAAATATGCATCGAAACGAAGGAAATATTGATCGTAACGAGAAAACGAGTATCTAAATGAAGGAAATTTGCATCGAAACAAAGGTAATGTTTATTGTTATAAGAAAATGAGCATTAAAATGAATGAAATATGCATCGAAAATAAGAAAATATTGATCGTAACGAGAAAATGTGCATCATAATGAAGGAAATATGCATCGAAACGAAGAAAATATTGATCATAACGAGAAAACGAGCATCAAAATGATGAAAATATGCATCGAAACAATGGAAAATGTTGATCATAACTAGAAAACGAGCATCTAAATAAAGGAAATATGCATCAAAACAAAGGAAATATTGATTGTAATGAGAAAATGAGCATCAAAACGAAGAAATATGCATCGAAACAAAGGAAATGTTGATTGTAACGAGAAAATGAGCATCAAAACGAAGAAATATGCATCGAAACGAAGAAAATATTGATCATATCGAGAAAATGAGCATCAAAATGATGGAAATATGCATCGATACGGGGGAAATATTGATCGTCATGAGAAAATGAGCATCAAAATGAAGGAAATGTGCATCGAAAAGAAGGAAATCTTGATCATTACGATAAAACGAGCATAAAAATGATGAAAATATGCATCGAAACGAAGGAAATGTTGATCGCAACGAGAAAATGAACATCTAAATGAAGAAAATATGCATTGTAACGATGGTAATATTCATCGTAACGAGACAATTAGCCTTAAAATGTAGGAAATATGCATCCAAACAAAGGTAATGTTGATCATAACGAAAAAATGTGTATTAAAATGAAGGAAATATGCTTCGAACCGATGGAAATGTTGATCGTAACAAGAAAATGAGCATGAAAATGAAGGAAATATACATCGAAACGAAGGAAATATTGATATTAACGAGAAAAGTAGCATCAAAATGAAAGAAATATGCATCGAAAAAAAGAAAATGTTGATCATAACGAGAAAACGAACATCAAAATGATGAAAATATGCAACGAAACAATGGGAAATGTTGATCGTAACGAAAAAATGAGCATCTAAATGAAAGAAATATGCATCCAAACGAAGGAAATGTTGATTGTAGAAAAAATTGCATCAAAACGAAGAAATATGCATCGAAACGAAGAAAATATTGATTGTAACGAAAAAATGAGCATCAAAACGAAAAAATATGCATCGAAATGATGAAAATGTTGATCATATAGAGAAAATGAGCATCAAAATGTTGGAAATATGCATCGAAACTGGGGAAATGTTGATCGTCATGAGAAAATGAGCATCAAAATGAAAGATATATGCATCGAAAAGAAGGAAATATTGATCTTAACGAGAAAAAGAACATCAAAATGATGAAAATATGCATCGAAACGAAGGAAATGTTGATCGTAACGAGAAAATATGCATCAAAATGATGGAATTATGCATCGAAACGAAGAAAATATTGATCATATCGAGAAAATGAGCAACAAAATCATTGAAATATGCATCGAAAAGAAGGAAATATTGATCATAACGAGAAAACGAGCATCAAAATGATGAAAATATGCATCGAAACAATGGGAGATATTGATCGTAACGAGCAAATGAGCATCTAAATAAAGGAAATATGCATCGAAACGAAGGAAATATTGATTGTAACGAGAAAATGTGCATCAAAATGAAGAAATATGCATTAAAACGAAGAAAATATTGATCATATCTAGAAATTAAGCATCAAAATGATTAAATATGCATAGAAAAAAAGGAAATATTGATCATAACGAGAAAACGAGAAACAAAATGATGGAAATATGCATCGAAATGAAGGAAATGTTGATCGTAACGAGAAAACGAGCATCAAGATGAAAGAAATATGCATCAAAATGAAAGAAATATTGATCGTAACGAGAAAATATGCATCAAAATGAAGAAAATATGCGTCGTAACAAAGGAAATGTTGATTGTAACGAGAAAATGAGCATCAAAACGAAGAAATATGCATCAAAACGAAGAAAATATTGATCCTATCGAGAAAATGAGCATCAAAATGATGAAAATATGCATCGATACGGGGGAAATGTTGATCGTCATGAGAAAATAAGCATCAAAATGAAGGTAATATGCATCGAAAAGAAGGAAATATTGATCATAACGATAAAACGAGCATCAAAATGATGAAAATACGCATCGAAACGAAGGAAATGTTGATCGTAATGAGAAAATGAGTATCAAAATGATGGAAATATGCATTGAAACAAAGGAAATATTGATCGTAACGAGAAAATGAGTATCTAAATGAGGAAATATGCATCGATACGGGGGAAATGTTGATCATCATGAGAAAATGAGCATCAAAATGAAGGTAATATGCATCGAAAAAAAGGAAATGTTGATCATAACGATAAAACGAGCATCAAAATGATGAAAATATGCATGTTAATGTAGGTAATAATAATTGTAACGAGAAAATCAGCATCAAAATTATGGAAATATTCATCAAAACGAAGAAATGTTGATCGTAACGAGAAAACATGAATCAACATGAACGATATATGTGTCGAAACGAAAGAAATATTGATTGTAACGAGAAAATGTGCATCAAAATGAAGAAAATATGCATCGAAACGAAGGAAATGTTGATCGTAATGAGAAAACGAGCATCAAAATGATGGAAATATGCATCGAAACGAAGGAAATATTGATCGTAACGAGAAAACGAGTATCTAAATGAAGGAAATATGCATCGAAACAAAGGTAATGTTTATTGTTTTAAGAAAATGAGCATTAAAATAAAGGAAATATTAATCGAAACTAAGAAAATATTGATCGTAACGAGAAAATGTGCATCATAATGAAGGAAATATGCATCGAAACGAAGAAAATATTGATCATAACGAGAAAACGAGCATCAAAATGATGAAAATATGCATCGAAACAATGGGAAATGTTGATCGTAACAAGAAAACGAGCATCTAAATATAGGAAATATGCATCGAAACAAAGGAAATGTTGATTGTAACGAGAAAATGAGCATCAAAACGAAGAAATATGCATCAAAACGAAGAAAATATTGATCATATCGAGAAAATAAGCATCAAAATGATGGAAATATGCATCAATACGGGGAAAATGTTGATCGTCATGAGAAAATGAATATCAAAATGAAGGATATGTGCATCGAAAAGAAGAAAATGTTGATCATAACGATAAAACGAGCATCAAAATGATGAAAATATGCATCGAAACGAAGGAAATGTTGATCGTAATGAGAAAATGAGCATCAAAATGATGGAAATATGTATTGAAACAAAGAAAATATTGATCGTAACGAGAAAATAAGTACCTAAATGAAGGAAATATGCATCGATACGGGGGAAATGTTGATCGTCATGAGAAAATGAGCATCAAAATTAAGGAAATATGCATAGAAAAGAAGGAAATGTCGATCATAACGATAAAACGAGCATCAAAATGATGAAAATATGCATCGAAATGAAGGAAATAATAATCGTAACGAGAAAATCAGCATCAAAATTATGGAAATATACATCAAAACGAAGGAAATGTTGATTGTAATGAGACTGAGCTTTAAAATGAAGAAAATATACATCAAAACGAAGGAAATATTGATCGTAACGAGAAAACGAGTATCTAAATGAAGGAAATATGCATCGAAACGAAGGAAACGTTGATCGTAATGAGAAAATGAACATCTAAATGAAGGAAATATGCATTGTAACGATGGTAATATTCATCGTAACGAGACAATTAGCTTTAAAATGTAGGAAATATGCATCCAAACAAAGGTAATGTTGATCATAACGAAAAAATGCGTATTAAAATGAAGGAAATATGCTTCGAAACGATGGAAATGTTGATCGTAACAAGAAAATGAGCATGAAAATGAAGGAAATATACATCGAAATGAAGAAAATATTAATCTTAACGAGAAAAGTAGCATCAAAATGATAGAAATATGCATCGAAAAAAAGGAAATATTGATCATAACGAGAAAACGAGCATCAAAAAGAAGGAAATGTTGATCGTAACGAGATAACGAGCATCAAAATGAACGATATATGCGTCGAAACGAATGAAATATTGATTGTAAGTAGAAAATGTGCATCATAATGAAGAAAATATGCATCAAAACGAAGAAAATATTGATCATAATGAGAAAAGGAGCATCAAAATGATGGAAATATGCATCGAAACGAAGGAAATATTGATCGTAACGAGAAAACGAGTATCTAAATGAAGGAAATTTGCATCGAAACAAAGGTAATATTTATTGTTATAAGAAAATGAGCATTAAAATGAATGAAATATGCATCGAAAATAAGAAAATATTGATCGTAACGAGAAAATGTGCATCATAATGAAGGAAATATGCATCGAAACGAAGAAAATATTGATCATAACGAGAAAACGAGCATCAAAATGATGAAAATATGCATCGAAACAATGGAAAATGTTGATCATAACTAGAAAACGAGCATCTAAATAAAGGAAATATGCATCGAAACAAAGGAAATATTGATTGTAATGAGAAAATGAGCATCAAAACGAAGAAATATGCATCGAAACAAAGGAAATGTTGATTGTAACGAGAAAATGAGCATCAAAACGAAGAAATATGCATCGAAACGAAGAAAATATTGATCATATCGAGAAAATGAGCATCAAAATGATGGAAATATGCATCGATACGGGGGAAATGTTGATCGTCATGAGAAAATGAGCATCAAAATGAAGGAAATGTGCATCGAAAAGAAGGAAATCTTGATCATTACGATAAAACGAGAATAAAAATGATGAAAATATGCATCGAAACGATGGAAATTTTGATTGTAATGAGAAAATGAGCATCAAAATGATGGAAATATGCATTGAAACAAAGAAAATATTGATCGTAACGAGAAAATAAGTATCTAAATGAAGGTAATATGCATCGATACGGGGGAAATGTTGATCGTCATGAGAAAATGAAAACAAAATTAAGGAAATATGCATCGAAAAGATGGAAATGCTGATCATAACGATAAAACGAGCATCAAAATGATGAAAATATGCATCAAAATGAAGGAAATAATAATCGTAACGTGAAAATCAGGATCTAAATAATGGAAATATACATCAAAACGAAGGAAATGTTGATTGTAATGAGACTGAGCTTTAAAATGAAGAAAATATGCATCGAAATGAAAGAAATATTAATCGTAACAAGAAAATGTGCATCAAAATGAAGAAAATATGCATTGAAAGGAAGGAAATGTTGAAATTAATGAGAAAACGAGCATCAAAATGATGGAAATATACATCGAAACGAAGGAAATATTGATCGTAATGAGAAAATGAGCATCAAAATGATGGAAATATGCATTGAAACAAAGAAAATATTGATCGTAACGAGAAAATAAGTATCTAAATGAAGGTAATATGCATCGATACGGGGGAAATGTTGATCGTCATGAGAAAATGAGCATCAAAATTAAGGAAATATGCATCGAAAAGAAGGAAATGTTGATCATAACGATAAAACGAGCATCAAAATGATGAAAATATGCATCGAAATGAAGGAAATAATAATCGTGACAAGAAAATCAGCATCAAAATTATGGAAATATACATCAAAACGAAGGAAATGTTGATTTTAATGAGACTGAGCTTTAAAATGAAGAAAATATGCATCGAAACGAGAAAATATTGATCGTAACGAGAAAACGAGTATCTAAATGAAGGAAATATGCATCGAAACGAAGGAAATGTTGATCGTAACGAGAAAATGAACATCTAAATGAAGAAAATATGCATTGTAACGATGGTAATATTCATCGTAACGAGACAATTAGCCTTAAAATGTAGGAAATATGCATCCAAACAAAGGTAATGTTGATCATAACGAAAAAATGTGTATTAAAATGAAGGAAATATGCTTCGAACCGATGGAAATGTTGATCGTAACAAGAAAATGAGCATGAAAATGAAGGAAATATACATCGAAACGAAGGAAATATTGATCTTAACGAGAAAAGTAGCATCAAAATGAAAGAAATATGCATCGAAAAAAGAAAATGTTGATCATAACGAAAAAACGAACATCAAAATGACGAAAATATGCAACGAAACAATGAGAAATGTTGATCGTAATGAAAAAATGAGCATCTAAATGAAAGAAATATGCATCCAAACGAAGGAAATGTTGATTGTAGAAAAAATTGCATCAAAACGAAGAAATATGCATCGAAACGAAGAAAATATTGATTGTAACGAAAAAATGAGCATCAAAACGAAAAAATATGCATCGAAATGATGAAAATGTTGATCATATAGAGAAAATGAGCATCAAAATGTTGGAAATATGCATCGAAACTGGGGAAATGTTGATCGTCATGAGAAAATGAGCATCAAAATGAAAGATATATGCATCGAAAAGAAGGAAATATTGATCTTAACGAGAAAAAGAACATCAAAATGATGAAAATATGCATCGAAACGAAGGAAATGTTGATCGTAACGAGAAAATATGCATCAAAATGATGGAATTATGCATCGAAACGAAGAAAATATTGATCATATCGAGAAAATGAGCAACAAAATCATTGAAATATGCATCGAAAAGAGGGAAATATTGATCATAACGAGAAAACGAGCATCAAAATGATGAAAATATGCATCGAAACAATGGGAGATATTGATCGTAACGAGCAAATGAGCATCTAAATAAAGGAAATATGCATCGAAACGAAGGAAATATTGATTGTAACGAGAAAATGTGCATCAAAATGAAGAAATATGCATTAAAACGAAGAAAATATTGATCATATCTAGAAATTAAGCATCAAAATGATTAAATATGCATAGAAAAAAAGGAAATATTGATCATAACGAGAAAACGAGAAACAAAATGATGGAAATATGCATCGAAATGAAGGAAATGTTGATCGTAACGAGAAAACGAGCATCAAGATGAAAGAAATATGCATCAAAATGAAAGAAATATTGATCGTAACGAGAAAATATGCATCAAAATGAAGAAAATATGCGTCGAAACAAAGGAAATGTTGATTGTAACGAGAAAATGAGCATCAAAACGAAGAAATATGCATCAAAACGAAGAAAATATTGATCCTATCGAGAAAATGAGCATCAAAATGATGAAAATATGCATCGATACGGGGGAAATGTTGATCGTCATGAGAAAATAAGCATCAAAATGAAGGTAATATGCATCGAAAAGAAGGAAATATTGATCATAACGATAAAACGAGCATCAAAATGATGAAAATACGCATCGAAACGAAGGAAATGTTGATCGTAATGAGAAAATGAGTATCAAAATGATGGAAATATGCATTGAAACAAAGGAAATATTGATCGTAACGAGAAAATGAGTATCTAAATGAAGGAAATATGCATCGATACGGGGGAAATGTTGATCATCATGAGAAAATGAGCATCAATATGAAGGTAATATGCATTGAAAAAAAGGAAATGTTGATCATAACGATAAAACGAGCATCAAAATGATGAAAATATGCATGTTAATGAAGGTAATAATAATTGTAACGAGAAAATCAGCATCAAAATTATGGAAATATTCATCAAAACGAAGAAATGTTGATCGTAACGAGAAAACATGAATCAACATGAACGATATATGTGTCGAAACGAAAGAAATATTGATTGTAACGAGAAAATGTGCATCAAAATGAAGAAAATATGCATCGAAACGAAGGAAATGTTGATCGTAATGAGAAAACGAGCATCAAAATGATGGAAATATGCATCGAAACGAAGGAAATATTGATCGTAACGAGAAAACGAGTATCTAAATGAAGGAAATATGCATCGAAACAAAGGTAATGTTTATTGTTTTAAGAAAATGAGCATTAAAATAAAGGAAATATTAATCGAAACTAAGAAAATATTGATCGTAACGAGAAAATGTGCATCATAATGAAGGAAATATGCATCGAAACGAAGAAAATATTGATCGTAACGAGAAAACGAGCATCAAAATGATGAAAATATGCATCGAAACAATGGGAAATGTTGATCGTAACAAGAAAACGAACATCTAAATATAGGAAATATGCATCGAAACAAAGGAAATGTTGATTGTAACGAGAAAATGAGCATCAAAACGAAGAAATATGCATCAAAACGAAGAAAATATTGATCATATCGAGAAAATAAGCATCAAAATGATGGAAATATGCATCAATACGGGGAAAATGTTGATCGTCATGAGAAAATGAGCATCAAAATGAAGGATATGTGCATCGAAAAGAAGAAAATGTTGATCATAACGATAAAACGAGCATCAAAATGATGAAAATATGCATCGAAACGAAGGAAATGTTGATCGTAATGAGAAAATGAGCATCAAAATGATGGAAATATGTATTGAAACAAAGAAAATATTGATCGTAACGAGAAAATAAGTATCTAAATGAAGGAAATATGCATCGATACGGGGGAAATGTTGATCGTCATGAGAAAATGAGCATCAAAATTAAGGAAATATGCATAGAAAAGAAGGAAATGTTGATCATAACGATAAAACGAGCATCAAAATGATGAAAATATGCATCGAAATGAAGGAAATAATAATCGTAACGAGAAAATCAGCATCAAAATTATGGAAATATACATCAAAACGAAGGAAATGTTGATTGTAATGAGACTGAGATTTAAAATGAAGAAAATATACATCAAAACGAAGGAAATATTGATCGTAACGAGAAAACGAGTATCTAAATGAAGGAAATATGCATCGAAACGAAGGAAATGTTGATCGTAATGAGAAAATGAACATCTAAATGAAGGAAATATGCATTGTAACGATGGTAATATTCATCGTAACGAGACAATTAGCTTTAAAATGTAGGAAATATGCATCCAAACAAAGGTAATGTTGATCATAACGAAAAAATGTGTATTAAAATGAAGGAAATATGCTTCGAAACGATGGAAATGTTGATCGTAACAAGAAAATGAGCATGAAAATGAAGGAAATATACATCGAAATGAAGAAAATATTAATCTTAACGAGAAAAGTAGCATCAAAATGATAGAAATATGCATCAAAAAAAAGGAAATATTGATCATAACGAGAAAACGAGCATCAAAAAGAAGGAAATGTTGATCGTAACGAGATAACGAGCATCAAAATGAACGATATATGCGTCGAAACGAATGAAATATTGATTGTAAGGAGAAAATGTGCATCATAATGAAGAAAATATGCATCAAAACGAAGAAAATATTTATCATAATGAGAAAAGGAGCATCAAAATGATGGAAATATGCATCGAAACGAAGGAAATATTGATCGTAACGAGAAAACGAGTATCTAAATGAAGGAAATTTGCATCGAAACAAAGGTAATGTTTATTGTTATAAGAAAATGAGCATTAAAATGAATGAAATATGCATCGAAAATAAGAAAATATTGATCGTAACGAGAAAATGTGCATCATAATGAAGGAAATATGCATCGAAACGAAGAAAATATTGATCATAACGAGAAAACGAGCATCAAAATGATGAAATTATGCATCGAAACAATGGAAAATGTTGATCATAACTAGAAAACGAGCATCTAAATAAAGGAAATATGCATCGAAACAAAGGAAATATTGATTGTAATGAGAAAATGAGCATCAAAACGAAGAAATATGCATCGAAACAAAGGAAATGTTGATTGTAACGAGAAAATGAGCATCAAAACGAAGAAATATGCATCGAAACGAAGAAAATATTGATCATATCGAGAAAATGAGCATCAAAATGATGGAAATATGCATCGATACGGGGGAAATGTTGATCGTCATGAGAAAATGAGCATCAAAATGAAGGAAATGTGCATCGAAAAGAAGGAAATCTTGATCATTACGATAAAACGAGCATAAAAATGATGAAAATATGCATCGAAACGATGGAAATTTTGATCGTAATTAGAAAATGAGCATCAAAATGATGGAAATATGCATTGAAACAAAGAAAATATTGATCGTAACGAGAAAATAAGTATCTAAATGAAGGTAATATGCATCGATACGGGGGAAATGTTGATCGTCATGAGAAAATGAAAACAAAATTAAGGAAATATGCATCGAAAAGATGGAAATGCTTATCATAACGATAAAACGAGCATCAAAATTATGAAAATATGCATCAAAATGAAGGAAATAATAATCGTAACGTGAAAATCAGCATCTAAATAATGGAAATATACATCAAAACGAAGGAAATGTTGATTGTAATGAGACTGAGCTTTAAAATGAAGAAAATATGCATCGAAATGAAAGAAATATTAATCGTAACAAGAAAATGTGCATCAAAATGAAGAAAATATGCATTGAAAGGAAGGAAATGTTGAAATTAATGAGAAAACGAGCATCAAAATGATGGAAATATACATCGAAACGAAGGAAATATTGATCGTAATGAGAAAATGAGCATCAAAATGATGGAAATATGCATTGAAACAAAGAAAATATTGATCGTAACGAGAAAATAAGTATCTAAATGAAGGTAATATGCATCGATACGGGGGAAATGTTGATCGTCATGAGAAAATGAGCATCAAAATTAAGGAAATATGCATCGAAAAGAAGGAAATGTTGATCATAACGATAAAACGAGCATCAAAATGATGAAAATATGCATCGAAATGAAGGAAATAATAATCGTGACAAGAAAATCAGCATCAAAATTATGGAAATATACATCAAAAAGAAGGAAATGTTGATTTTAATGAGACTGAGCTTTAAAATGAAGAAAATATGCATCGAAACGAGAAAATATTGATCGTAACGAGAAAACGAGTATCTAAATGAAGGAAATATGCATCGAAACGAAGGAAATGTTGATCGTAACGAGAAAATGAACATCTAAATGAAGAAAATATGCATTGTAACGATGGTAATATTCATCGTAACGAGACAATTAGCCTTAAAATGTAGGAAATATGCATCCAAACAAAGGTAATGTTGATCATAACGAAAAAATGTGTATTAAAATGAAGGAAATATGCTTCGAACCGATGGAAATGTTGATCGTAACAAGAAAATGAGCATGAAAATGAAGGAAATATACATCGAAACGAAGGAAATATTGATCTTAACGAGAAAAGTAGCATCAAAATGAAAGAAATATGCATCGAAAAAAAGAAAATGTTGATCATAACGAGAAAACGAACATCAAAATGATGAAAATATGCAACGAAACAATGGGAAATGTTGATCGTAACGAAAAAATGAGCATCTAAATGAAAGAAATATGCATCCAAACGAAGGAAATGTTGATTGTAGAAAAAATTGCATCAAAACGAAGAAATATGCATCGAAACGAAGAAAATATTGATTGTAACGAAAAAATGAGCATCAAAACGAAAAAATATGCATCGAAATGATGAAAATGTTGATCATATAGAGAAAATGAGCATCAAAATGTTGGAAATATGCATCGAAACTGGGGAAATGTTGATCGTCATGAGAAAATGAGCATCAAAATGAAAGATATATGCATCGAAAAGAAGGAAATATTGATCTTAACGAGAAAAAGAACATCAAAATGATGAAAATATGCATCGAAACGAAGGAAATGTTGATCGTAACGAGAAAATATGCATCAAAATGATGGAATTATGCATCGAAACGAAGAAAATATTGATCATATCGAGAAAATGAGCAAAAAAATCATTGAAATATGCATCGAAAAGAAGGAAATATTGATCATAACGAGAAAACGAGCATCAAAATGATGAAAATATGCATCGAAACAATGGGAGATATTGATCGTAACGAGAAAACGAGCATCTAAATAAAGGAAATATGCATCGAAACGAAGGAAATATTGATTGTAATGAGAAAATGTGCATCAAAATGAAGAAATATGCATTAAAACGAAGAAAATATTGATCATATCTAGAAATTAAGCATCAAAATGATTAAATATGCATAGAAAAAAAGGAAATATTGATCATAACGAGAAAACGAGAAACAAAATGATGGAAATATGCATCGAAATGAAGGAAATGTTGATCGTAACGAGAAAACGAGCATCAAGATGAAAGAAATATGCATCAAAATGAAAGAAATATTGATCGTAACGAGAAAATATGCATCAAAATGAAGAAAATATGCGTCGAAACAAAGGAAATGTTGATTGTAACGAGAAAATGAGCATCAAAACGAAGAAATATGTATCAAAACGAAGAAAATATTGATCCTATCGAGAAAATGAGCATCAAAATGATGAAAATATGCATCGATACGGGGGAAATGTTGATCGTCATGAGAAAATAAGCATCAAAATGAAGGTAATATGCATCGAAAAGAAGGAAATATTGATCATAACGATAAAACGAGCATCAAAATGATGAAAATACGCATCGAAACGAAGGAAATGTTGATCGTAATGAGAAAATGAGTATCAAAATGATGGAAATATGCATTGAAACAAAGGAAATATTGATCGTAACGAGAAAATGAGTATCTAAATGAAGGAAATATGCATCAATACGGGGGAAATGTTGATCATCATGAGAAAATGAGCATCAAAATGAAGGTAATATGCATCGAAAAAAAGGAAATGTTGATCATAACGATTAAACGAGCATCAAAATGATGAAAATATGCATGTTAATGAAGGTAATAATAATTGTAACGAGAAAATCAGCATCAAAATTATGGAAATATTCATCAAAACGAAGAAATGTTGATCGTAACGAGAAAACATGAATCAACATGAACGATATATGTGTCGAAACGAAAGAAATATTGATTGTAACGAGAAAATGTGCATCAAAATGAAGAAAATATGCATCGAAACGAAGGAAATGTTGATCGTAATGAGAAAACGAGCATCAAAATGATGGAAATATGCATCGAAACGAAGGAAATATTGATCGTAACGAGAAAATGAGTATCTAAATGAAGGAAATATGCATCGAAACAAAGGTAATGTTTATTGTTTTAAGAAAATGAGCATTAAAATAAAGGAAATATTAATCGAAACTAAGAAAATATTGATCGTAACTAGAAAATGTGAATCATAATGAAGGAAATATGCATCGAAACGAAGAAAATATTGATCATAACGAGAAAACGAGCATCAAAATGATGAAAATATGCATCGAAACAATGGGAAATGTTGATCGTAACAAGAAAACGAGCATCTAAATATAGGAAATATGCATCGAAACAAAGGAAATGTTGATTGTAACGAGAACATGAGCATCAAAACGAAGAAATATGCATCAAAACGAAGAAAATATTGATCATATCGAGAAAATAAGCATCAAAATGATGGAAATATGCATCAATACGGGGAAAATGTTGATCGTCATGAGAAAATGAGCATCAAAATGAAGGATATGTGCATCGAAAAGAAGAAAATGTTGATCATAACGATAAAACGAGCATCAAAATGATGAAAATATGCATCGAAACGAAGGAAATGTTGATCGTAATGAGAAAATGAGCATCAAAATGATGGAAATATGTATTGAAACAAAGAAAATATTGATCGTAACGAGAAAATAAGTATCTAAATGAAGGAAATATGCATTGATACGGGGGAAATGTTGATCGTCATGAGAAAATGAGCATCAAAATTAAGGAAATATGCATAGAAAAGAAGGAAATGTTGATCATAACGATAAAACGAGCATCAAAATGATGAAAATATGCATCGAAATGAAGGAAATAATAATCGTAACGAGAAAATCAGCATCAAAATTATGGAAATATACATCAAAACGAAGGAAATGTTGATTGTAATGAGACTGAGCTTTAAAATGAAGAAAATATACATCAAAACGAAGGAAATATTGATCGTAACGAGAAAACGAGTATCTAAATGAAGGAAATATGCATCGAAACGAAGGAAATGTTGATCGTAATGAGAAAATGAACATCTAAATGAAGGAAATATGCATTGTAACGATGGTAATATTCATCGTAACGAGACAATTAGCCTTAAAATGTAGGAAATATGCATCCAAACAAAGGTAATGTTGATCATAACAAAAAAATGTGTATTAAAATGAAGGAAATATGCTTCGAAACGATGGAAATGTTGATCGTAACTAGAAAATGAGCATGAAAATGAAGGAAATATACATCGAAATGAAGAAAATATTAATCTTAACGAGAAAAGTAGCATCAAAATGATAGAAATATGCATCGAAAAAAGGAAATATTGATCATAACGAGAAAACGAGCATCAAAATGATGAAAATACGCATCGAAACAATGGGAAATGTTGATCGTAACGAAAAAATGTGCATCTAAATGAAGGAAATATGCATCCAAACGAAGGAAATGTTGATTGTAGCCAGAAAATGAGCATCAAAATGAAGAAATATGCATCGAAACGAAGAAAATATTGATTGTAACGAGAAAATGAGCATCAAAACGAAGAAATATGCATCGAAATGATGAAAATATTGATCATATCCAGAAAATGAGCATCAAAATGTTGGAAATATGCATCGAAACTAGGGAAATGTTGATCGTCATGAGAAAATGAGCATCAAAATGAAGGAAATATGCGTCGAAAAGAAGGAAATATTGATCATAACGAGAAAATGAACATCAAAATGATGAAAATATGCATCAAAACGAAGGAAATGTTGATCGTAACAAGAAAATGAGCATCAAAATGAAGAAATATGCATCGAAACGAAGAAAATATTGATCATATCGAGAAAATGAGCACCAAAATAATGGAAATATGCATCGAAAAGAAGGAAATGTTGATCGTAACGAGAAAACGAGCATCAAAATGATGAAAATATGCATCGAAACAATGGGAAATGTTGATCGTAACGAGAAAATGAGCATCTAAATGAAGGATATATGCATCGAAACGAAGAAAATGTTGATTGTAACGAGAAAATGTGCATCAAAATGAAGAAATATGCATCAAAACAAAGAAAATATTGATCATATCGAGAAAATAAGCATCAAAATGATTAAATATGCATAGAAAAGAAGGAAATATTGATCATAACGAGAAAACGAGAAACAAAATGATGGAAATATGCATCAAAATGAAGGAAATGTTGATCGTAACAAGAAAACGAGCATCAAGATGAACGAAATATGCATCAAAATGAAAGAAATATTGATCGTAACGAGAAAATGTGCATCAAAATGAAGAAAATATGCATCGAAACAATGGAAATGTTGATCGTAATGAGAAAACAAGCATAAAAAATATGGAAATATGCATCGAACCGAAAGAAATATTGATCATATCGAGAAAATGAGTATCAAAATGATGAAAATATGCATCGATACGGGGAAAATGTTGATCGACATGAGAAAATGAGCATCAAAATGAAGGAAATATGCATCGAAAAGAGGAAAATGTTGACCATTACGATAAAACGAGCATCAAAATGATGAAAATATTCATCGAAACGAAGGAAATGTTGATCGTAATGAGAAAATGGGTATCAAAATGATGGAAATATGCATTAAAACAAAGGAAATATTGATCGTAACGAGAAAATGAGTATCTAAATGAAGGAAATATGCATCGATACAGGGGAAATGTTGATCATCATGAGAAAATGAACATCAAAATGAAGGAAATATGTAATGAAACAAAGAAAATATTGATCGTAACGAGAAAATAAGTATCTAAATGAAGGTAATATGCATCGATACGGGGGAAATGTTGATCGTCATGAGAAAATGAGCATCAAAATTAAGGAAATATGCATCGAAAAGATGGAAATGCTGATCATAACGATAAAACGAGCATCAAAATGATGAAAATATGCATCAAAATGAAGGAAATAATAATCGTAACGAGAAAATCAGCATCAAAATTATGGAAATATACATCAAAACGAAGGAAATGTTGATTGTAATGAGACTGAGCTTTAAAATGAAGAAAATATGCATCGAAATGAAAGAAATATTGATCGTAACAAGAAAATGTGCATCAAAATGAAGAAAATATGCATCGAAAGGTAGGAAATGTTGAAATTAATGAGAAAACGAGCATCAAAATGATGGAAATATACATCGAAACGAAGGAAATATTGATCGTAATGAGAAAATGAGCATCAAAATGATGGAAATATGCATTGAAACAAAGAAAATATTGATCGTAATGAGAAAATAAGTATCTAAATGAAGGTAATATGCATCGATACGGGGGAAATGTTGATCGTCATGAGAAAATGAGCATCAAAATTAAGGAAATATGCATCGAAAAGAAGGAAATGTTGATCATAACGATAAAACGAGCATCAAAATGATGAAAATATGCATCGAAATTAAGGAAATAATAATCGTAACAAGAAAATCAGCATCAAAATTATGAAAATATACATCAAAACGAAGGAAATGTTGATTTTAATGAGACTGAGCTTTAAAATGAAGAAAATATGCATCGAAACGAGAAAATATTGATCGTAACGAGAAAACGAGTATCTTAATGAAGGAAATATGCATCGAAACGAAGGAAATGTTGATCGTAACGAGAAAATGAACATCTAAATGAAGAAAATATGCATTGTAACGATGGTAATATTCATCGTAACGAGACAATTAGCCTTAAAAGGTAGGAAATATGCATCCAACCAAAGGTAATGTTGATCATAACGAAAAAATGTGTATTAAAATGAAGGAAATATGCTTCGAACCGATGGAAATGTTGATCGTAACAAGAAAATGAGCATGAAAATGAAGGAAATATACATCGAATCGAAGGAAATATTGATCTTAACGAGAAAAGTAGCATCAAAATGATAAAAATATGCATCGAAAAAAAGAAAATGTTGATCATAACGAAAAAACGAGCATCAAAATGATGAAAATATGCATCGAAACAATGGGAAATGTTGATCATAACGAAAAATTGAGCATCTAAATGAAGAAAATATGCATCCAAACGAAGGAAATGTTGATTGTAGCGAAAAATTGCATCAAAACGAAGAAATATGCATCGAAACGAAGAAAATATTGATTGTAACGAAAAAATGAGCATCAAAACGAAAAAATATGCATCGAAATGATGAAAATGTTGATCATATAGAGAAAATGAGCATCAAAATGTTGGAAATATTCATCGAAACAGGGGAAATGTTGATCGTCATGAGAAAATGAGCATTAAAATGAAAGAAATATGCATCGAAAAGAAGGAAATATTGATCTTAACGAGAAAACGAACATCAAAATGATGAAAATATGCATCGAAACGAAGGAAATGTTGATCGTAACGAGAAAATATGCATCAAAATGATGGAAATATGCATCGAAACGAAGAAAATATTGATCATATCGAGAAAATGAGCAACAAAATCATTGAAATATGCATCGAAAAGAAGGAAATATTGATCATAACGAGAAAACGAGCATCAACATGATGAAAATATGCATCGAAACAATGGGAGATGTTGATCGTAACGAGAAAACGAGCATCTAAATGAAGGAAATATGCAACGAAACGAAGGAAATATTGATTGTAACGAGAAAATGTGCAGCAAAATGAAGAAATATGCATTAAAACGAAGAAAATATTGATCATATCGAGAAAATAAGCATCAAAATGATTAAATATGCATAGAAAAAAAGGAAATATTGATCATAACGAGAAAATGAGAAACAAAATGATGGAAATATGCATAGAAATGAAGGATATGTTGATCGTAACGAGAAAACGAGCATCAAGATGAAAGAAATATGCATCAAAATGAAAGAAATATTGATCGTAACGAGATAATGTGCATCAAAATGAAGAAAATATGCATCGAAACAAAGAAAATGTTGATTGTAACGAGAAAATGAGCTTCAAAACGAAGAAATATGCATCAAAACGAAGAAAATATTGATCCTATCGAGAAAATGAGCATCAAAATGATGAAAATATGCATCGATACGGGGGAAATGTTGATCGTCATGAGAAAATAAGCATCAAAATGAAGGTAATATGCATCGAAAAGAAGGAAATGTTGATCATAACGATAAAACGAGCATCAAAATGATGAAAATATGCATCGAAACTAAGAAATGTTGATCGTAATGAGAAAATGAGTATCAAAATGATGGAAATATGCATTGAAACAAAGGAAATATTGATCGTAACGAGAAAATGAGTATCTTAATGTAGGAAATATGCATCGAAACGGGGGAAATGTTGATCATCATGAGAAAATGAGCATCAAAATGAAGGTAATATGCATCGAAAAAAAGGAAATGTTGATCATAACGATAAAACGAGCATCAAAATGATGAAAATATGCATGTTAATGAAGGTAATAATAATTGTAACGAGAAAATCAGTATCAAAATTATGGAAATATTCATCAAAACGAAGAAATGTTGATCGTAACGAGAAAACATGCATCAACATGAACGATATATGTGTCGAAACGAAAGAAATATTGATTGTAACGAGAAAATGTGCATCAAAATGAAGAAAATATGCATCGAAACGAAGGAAATGTTGATAGTAATGAGAAAACGAGCATCAAAATGATGGAAATATGCATCGAAACGAAGGAAATATTGATCGTAACGAGAAAACGAGTATCTAAATGAAGGAAATATGCATCGAAACAAAGGTAATGTTTATTGTTATAAGAAAATTAGCATTAAAATAAAGGAAATATTAATCGAAACTAAGAAAATATTGATCGTAACGAGAAAATGTGCATCATAATTAAGGAAATATGCATCGAAACGAAGAAAATATTGATCATAACGAGAAAACGAGCATCAAAATGATGAAAATATGCATCGAAACAATGGGAAATGTTGATCGTAACAAGAAAACGAGCATCTAAATATAGGAAATATGCATCGAAACAAAGGAAATATTGATTGTAACGAGAAAATGAGCATCAAAACGAAGAAATATGCATCGAAACAAAGGAAATGTTGATTGTAACGAGAAAATGAGCATTAAAACAAAGAAATATGCATCAAAATGAAGAAAATATTGATCATATCGAGAAAATAAGCATCAAAATGATGGAAATATGCATCGATACGTGGAAAATGTTGATCGTCATGAGAGAATGAGCATCAAAATGAAAGTATGTGCATCGAAAAGAAGAAAATGTTGATCATAACGATAAAACGAGCATCAAAATGATGAAAATATGCATCGAAACGAAGGAAATGTTGATCGTAATGAGAAAATGAGCATCAAAATGATGGAAATATGCATTGAAACAAAGAAAATATTGATCGTAACGAGAAAATAAGTATCTAAATGATGGAAATATGCATCGATACGGGGGAAATGTTGATCGTCACGAGAAAATGAGCATCAAAATTAAGGAAATATGCATAGAAAAGAAGGAAATGTTGATCATAACGATAAAACGAGCATCAAAATGATGAAAATATGCATCGAAATGAAGGAAATAATAATCGTAACGAGAAAATCAGCATCAAAATTATGGAAATATACATCAAAACGAAGGAAATGTTGATTGTAATGAGACTGAGCTTTAAAATGAAGAAAATATACATCGAAACGAAGGAAATATTGATCGTAACGAGAAAACGAGTATCTAAATGAAGGAAATATGCATCGAAACGAAGGAAATGTTGATCGTAACGAGAAAATGAACATCTAAATGAAGGAAATATGCATTGTAACGATGGTAATATTCATCGTAACGAGACAATTAGCCTTAAAATGTAGGAAATATGCATCCAAACAAAGGTAATGTTGATCATAACGAAAAAAATGTGTATTAAAATGAAGGAAATATGCTTCGAAACGATGGAAATGTTGATCGTAACAAGAAAATGAGCATGAAAATGAAGGAAATATACATCGAAATGAAGAAAATATTAATCTTAACGAGAAAAGTAGCATCAAAATGATAGAAATATGCATCGAAAAAAAGGAAATATTGATCATAACGAGAAAACGAGCATCAAAATGATGAAAATATGCATCGAAACAATGGGAAATGTTGATCGTAACGAAAAAATGAGCATCAAAATGAAGGAAATATGCATCCAAACGAAGGAAATGTTGATTGTAGCCAGAAAATGAGCATCAAAACGAAGAAATATACATCGAAACGAAGAAAGTATTGATTGTAACGAGAAAATGAGCATCAAAACTAAGAAATATGCATCGAAATGATGAAAATGTTGATCATATCGAGAAAATGAGCATCAAAATGTTGGAAATATGCATCGAAACTAGGGAAATGTTGATCGTCATGAGAAAATGAGCATCAAAATGAAGGAAATATGCGTCGAAAAGAAGGAAATATTGATCATAACGAGAAAATGAACATCAAAATGATGAAAATATGCATCGAAACTAAGGAAATGTTGATCGTAACGAGAAAATGAGCATCAAAATGAAGAAATATGCATCAAAACGAAGAAAATATTGATCATATCGAGAAAATGAGCACCAAAATAATTGAAATATGCATCGAAAAGAAGGAAATGTTGATCGTAACGAGAAAATGAGCATCAAAATATTGAAAATATGCATCGAAACAATGGGAAATGTTGATCGTAACGAGAAAATGAGCATCTAAATGAAGGATATAAGCATCGAAACGAAGAAAATGTTGATTGTAACGAGAAAATGTGCATCAAAATGAAGAAATATGTATCAAAACAAAGAAAATATTGAACATATCGAGAAAATAAGCATCAAAATGATTAAATATGCATAGAAAAGAAGGAAATATTGATCATAACGAGAAAACGAGAAACAAAATGATGGAAATATGCATCAAAATGAAGGAAATGTTGATCGTAACAAGAAAACGTGCATCAAAATGAAGAAAATATGCATCGAAACAATGGAAATGTTGATCGTAATGAGAAAACGAGCATCAAAATTATGGAAATATGCATCGAAACGAAAGAAATATTGATCATATCTAGAAAATGAGTATCAAAATGATGAAAACATGCATCGATACGGGGAAAATGTTGATCGACATGAGAAAATGAGCATCAAAATAAAGGAAATATGCATCTAAAAGAGGGAAATTTTGACCATAACGATAAAACGAGCATCAAAATGATGAAAATATTCATCGAAACGAAGGAAATGTTGATCGTAATGAGAAAATGAGTATCAAAATGATGGAAATATGCATTGAAACAAAGGAAATATTGATCTTAACGAGAAAATGAGTATCTAAATGAAGGAAATATGCATCGATACGGGGGAAATGTTGATCATCATGAGAAAATGAACATCAAAATGAAGGAAATATGCAATGAAAAAAGGAAATGTTGATCATAACGATAAAACGAGCATCAAAATGATGAAAATATGTATCGTAATGAAGAAAATAATAATCGTAACGAGAAAATCAGCATCAAAATTATGGAATTATTCATCAAAACGAAGGAAATGTTGATCGTAACGAGATAACGAGCATCAAAATGAACGAAATATGCGTCGAAACGAATGAAATATTGATTCTAATGAGAAAATGTGCATCATAATTAAGAAAATATGCATCAAAACGAAGAAAATATTGATCATAATGAGAAAAGGAGCATCAAAATTATGGAAATATGCATCGAAACGAAGGAAATATTGATCGTAACGAGAAAACGAGTATCTAAATGAAGGAAATATGTATCAAAACAAAGGTAATGTTTATTGTTATAAGAAAATGAGCATTAAAATGGATGAAATATGCATCGAAAATAAGAAAATATTGATCGTAACGAGAAAATGTGCATCATAATGAAGGAAATATGCATCGAAACGAAGAAAATATTGATCATAACGAGAAAACGAGCATCAAAATGATGAAAATATGCATCGAAACAATGGGAAATGTTGATCATAACTAGAAAACGAGCATCTAAATAAAGGAAATATGCATCGAAACAAAGGAAATATTGATTGTAATGAGAAAATGAGCATCAAAACGAAGAAATATGCATCGAAACAAAGGAAATGTTGATTGTAACGAGAAAATGAGCATCAAAACGAAGAAATATGCATCGAAACGAAGAAAATATTGATCATATCGAGAAAATGAGCATCAAAATGATGGAAATATGCATCGATACGGGGGAAATGTTGTTCGTCATGAGAAAATGAGCATCAAAATGAAAGAAATGTGCATCGAAAAGAAGGAAATGTTGATCATAACGATAAAACGAGCATCAAAATGATGAAAATATGCGTCGAAACGATGGAAATTTTGATCTTAATGAGAAAATGAGCATGAAAATGATGGAAATATGCATTGAAACAAAGAAAATATTGATCGTAACGAGAAAATAAGTATCTAAATGAAGGTAATATGCATCGATACGGGGGAAATGTTGATCGTCATGAGAAAATGAGCATCAAAATTAAGGAAATATGCATCGAAAAGATGGAAATGCTGATCATAACGATAAAACGAGCATCAAAATGATGAAAATATGCATCAAAATGAAGGAAATAATTATCGTAACGAGAAAATCAGCATCAAAATTATGGAAATATACATCAAAACGAAGGAAATGTTGATTGTAATGAGAATGAGCTTTAAAATGAAGAAATATGCATCGAAATGAAAGAAATATTGATCGTAACAAGAAAATGTGCATCAAAATGAAGAAAATATGCATCGAAAGGAAGGAAATGTTGAAATTAATGAGAAAACAGCATCAAAATGATGGAAATATACATCGAAACGAAGGAAATATTGATCGTAATGAGAAAATGAGCATCAAAATGATGGAAATATGCATTGAAACAAAGAAAATATTGATCGTAACGAGAAAATAAGTATCTAAATGAAGGTAATATGCATCGATACGGGGGAAATGTTGATCGTCATGAGAAAATGAACATTAAAATTAAGGAAATATGCATCGAAAAGAAGGAAATGTTGATCATAACGATAAAACGAGCATCAAAATGATGAAAATATGCATCGAAATGAAGGAAATAATAATCGTAACAAGAAAATCAGCATCAAAATTATGGAAATATACATCAAAACGAAGGAAATGTTGATTTTAATGAGACTGAGCTTTAAAATGAAGAAAATATGCATCGAAACGAGAAAATGTTGATCGTAACGAGAAAACGAGTATCTAAATGAAGGAATTATGCATCGAAACGAAGGAAATGTTGATCGTAACGAGAAAATGAACATCTAAATGTAGAAAATATGCATTGTAACGATGGTAATATTCATCGTAACGAGACAATTAGCCTTAAAATGTAGGAAATATGCATCCAAACAAATGTAATGTTGATCATAACGAAAAAATGTGTATTAAAATGAAGGAAATATGTTTCGAACCGATGGAAATGTTGATCGTAACAAGAAATTGAGCATGAAAATGAAGGAAATATACATCGAAACGAAGCAAATATTGATCTTAACGAGAAAAGTAGCATCAAAATGATAGAAATATGCATCGAAAAAAAGAAAATGTTGATCATAACGAGAATACGAGCATCAAAATGATGAAAATATGCATCGAAACAATGGGAAATGTTGATCGTAACGAAAAAATAAGCATCTAAATGAAGGAAATATGCATCCAAACGAAGGAAATGTTGATTGTAGCAAAAAATTGCATCAAAACGAAGAAATATGCATCGAAACGAAGAAAATATTGATTGTAATGAAAAAATGAGCATCAAAACGAAGAAATATGCATCGAAATGATGAAAATGTTGATCATATAGAGAAAATAAGCATCAAAATGTTGGAAATATGCATCGAAACTGGGGAAATGTTAATCGTCATGAGAAAATGAGCATCAAAATGAAAGAAATATGCATCGAAAAGAAGGAAATATTGATCTTAACGAGAAAACGAACATCAAAATGATGAAAATATGCATCGAAAGGAAGGAAATGTTGATCGTAACGAGAAAATATGCATCAAAATGATGGAAATATGCATCGAAACGAAGAAAATATTGATCATATCGAGAAAATGAGCAACAAAATCATTGAAATATGCATTGAAAAGAAGGAAATATTGATCATAACGAGAAAACGAGCATCAAAATGATGAAAATATGCATCGAAACAATGGGAGATGTTGATCGTAACGAGAAAACGAGCATCTAAATGAAGGAAATATGCATCGAAACGAAGGAAATATTGATTGTAACGAGAAAATGTGCATTAAAATGAAGAAATATGCATTAAAACGAAGAAAATATTGATCATATCTAGAAAATAAGCATCAAAATGATTAAATATGCATAGAAAAAAGGAAATATTGATCATAACGAGAAAACGAGAAACAAAATTATGGAAATATGCATCGAAATGAAGGAAATGTTGATCGTAACGAGAAAACGAGCATCAAGATGAAAGAAATATGCATCAAAATGAAATAAATATTGATCGTAACGAGAAAATGTGCATCAAAATGAAGAAAATATGCATCGAAACAAAGGAAATGTTGATTGTAACGAGAAAATGAGCATCAAAACGAAGAAATATGCATCAAAACGAAGAAAATATTGTTCCTATCGAGAAAATGAGCATCAAAATGATGAAAATATGCATCGATACGGGGGAAATGTTGATCGTCATGAGAAAATAAGCATCAAAATGAAGGTAATATGCATCGAAAAGAAGGAAATATTGATCATAACGATAAAATGAGCAACAAAATGATGAAAATATGCATCGAAACGAAGGAAATGTTGATCGTAATGAGAAAATGAGTATCAAAATTATGGAAATATGCATTGAAACAAAGGATATATTGATCGTAACGAGAAAATGAGTATCTAAATGAAGGAAATATGCATCGATACGGGGGAAATGTTGATCATCATGAGAAAATGATCATCAAAATGAAGGTAATATGCATCGAAAAAAAGGAAATGTTGATCATAACGATAAAACGAGCATCAAAATGATGAAAATATGCATGTTAATGAAGGTAATAATAATTGTAACGAGAAAATCAGCATCAAAATTATTGAAATATTCATCAAAACGAAGAAATATTGATCGTAACGAGAAAACATGCATCAACATGAACGATATATGTGTCGAAACGAAAGAAATATTGATTGTAACGAGAAAATGTGCATCAAAATGAAGAAAATATGCATCGAAACGAAGGAAATGTTGATCGTAATGAGAAAACGAGCATCAAAATGATGGAAATATGCATCGAAACGAAGGAAATATTGATCGTAACGAGAAAACGAGTATCTAAATGAAGGAAATATGCATCGAAACAAAGGTAATGTTTATTGTTATAAGTAAATGAGCATTAAAATAAAGGAAATATGAATCGAAACTAAGAAAATATTGATCGTAACGAGAAAATGTGCATCATAATGAAGGAAATATGCATCGAAACTAAGAAAATATTGATCATAACGAGAAAAAGAGCATCAAAATGATGAAAATATGCATCGAAACAATGGGAAATGTTGATCGTAACAAGAAAACGAGCATCTAAATATAGGAAATATGCATCGAAACAAAGGAAATGTTGATTGTAACGTGAAAATGAGCATCAAAACGAAGAAATATGCATCAAAACGAAGAAAATATTGATCATATCGAGAAAATAAGCATCAAAATGATGGAAATATGCATCAATACGGGGAAAATGTTGATCGTCATGAGAAAATGAATATCAAAATGAAGGATATGTGCATCGAAAAGAAGAAAATGTTGATCATAACGATAAAACGAGCATCAAAATGATGAAAATATGCATCGAAACGAAGGAAATGTTGATCGTAATGAGAAAATGAGCATCAAAATGATGGAAATATGTATTGAAACAAAGAAAATATTGATCGTAACGAGAAAATAAGTACCTAAATGAAGGAAATATGCATCGATACGGGGGAAATGTTGATCGTCATGAGAAAATGAGCATCAAAATTAAGGAAATATGCATAGAAAAGAAGGAAATGTTGATCATAACGATAAAACGAGCATCAAAATGATGAAAATATGCATCGAAATGAAGGAAATAATAATCGTAACGAGAAAATCAGCATCAAAATTATGGAAATATACATCAAAACGAAGGAAATGTTGATTGTAATGAGACTGAGCTTTAAAATGAAGAAAATATACATCAAAACGAAGGAAATATTGATCGTAACGAGAAAACGAGTATCTAAATGAAGGAAATATGCATCGAAACGAAGGAAATGTTGATCGTAATGAGAAAATGAACATCTAAATGAAGGAAATATGCATTGTAACGATGGTAATATTCATCGTAACGAGACAATTAGCTTTAAAATGTAGGAAATATGCATCCAAACAAAGGTAATGTTGATCATAACGAAAAAATGCGTATTAAAATGAAGGAAATATGCTTCGAAACGATGGAAATGTTGATCGTAACAAGAAAATGAGCATGAAAATGAAGGAAATATACATCGAAATGAAGAAAATATTAATCTTAACGAGAAAAGTAGCATCAAAATGATAGAAATATGCATCGAAAAAAAGGAAATATTGATCATAACGAGAAAACGAGCATCAAAAAGAAGGAAATGTTGATCGTAACGAGATAACGAGCATCAAAATGAACGATATATGCGTCGAAACGAATGAAATATTGATTGTAAGTAGAAAATGTGCATCATAATGAAGAAAATATGCATCAAAACGAAGAAAATATTGATCATAATGAGAAAAGGAGCATCAAAATTATGGAAATATGCATCGAAACGAAGGAAATATTGATCGTAACGAGAAAACGAGTATCTAAATGAAGGAAATATGCATCAAAACAAAGGTAATGTTCATTGTTATAAGAAAATGAGCATTAAAATGGATGAAATATGCATCGAAAATAAGAAAATATTGATCGTAACGAGAAAATGTGCATCATAATGAAGGAAATATGCATCGAAACGAAGAAAATATTGATCATAACGAGAAAACGAGCATCAAAATGATGAAAATATGCATCGAAACAATGGGAAATGTTGATCATAACTAGAAAACGAGCATCTAAATAAAGGAAATATGCATCGAAACAAAGGAAATATTGATTGTAATGAGAAAATGAGCATCAAAACGAAGAAATATGCATCGAAACAAAGGAAATGTTGATTGTAACGAGAAAATGAGCATCAAATCGAAGAAATATGCATCGAAACGAAGAAAATATTGATCATATCGAGAAAATGAGCATCAAAATGATGGAAATATGCATCGATACGGGGGAAATGTTGTTCGTCATGAGAAAATGAGCATCAAAATGAAAGAAATGTGCATCGAAAAGAAGGAAATGTTGATCATAACGATAAAACGAGCATCAAAATGATGATAATATGCGTCGAAACGATGGAAATTTTGATCGTAATGAGAAAATGAGCATGAAAATGATGGAAATATGCATTGAAACAAAGAAAATATTGATCGTAACGAGAAAATAAGTATCTAAATGAAGGTAATATGCATCGATACGGGGGAAATGTTGATCGTCATGAGAAAATGAGCATCAAAATTAAGGAAATATGCATCGAAAAGATGGAAATGCTGATCATAACGATAAAACGAGCATCAAAATGATGAAAATATGCATCAAAATGAAGGAAATAATAATCGTAACGAGAAAATCAGCATCAAAATTATGGAAATATACATCAAAACGAAGGAAATGTTGATTGTAATGAGAATGAGCTTTAAAATGAAGAAATATGCATCGAAATGAAAGAAATATTGATCGTAACAAGAAAATGTGCATCAAAATGAAGAAAATATGCATCGAAAGGAAGGAAATGTTGAAATTAATGAGAAAACGAGCATCAAAATGATGGAAATATACATCGAAACGAAGGAAATATTGATCGTAATGAGAAAATGAGCATCAAAATGATGGAAATATGCATTGAAACAAAGAAAATATTGATCGTAACGAGAAAATAAGTATCTAAATGAAGGTAATATGCATCGATACGGGGGAAATGTTGATCGTCATGAGAAAATGAACATTAAAATTAAGGAAATATGCATCGAAAAGAAGGAAATGTTGATCATAACGATAAAACGAGCATCAAAATGATGAAAATATGCATCGAAATGAAGGAAATAATAATCGTAACAAGAAAATCAGCATCAAAATTATGGAAATATACATCAAAACGAAGGAAATGTTGATTTTAATGAGACTGAGCTTTAAAATGAAGAAAATATGCATCGAAACGAGAAAATGTTGATCGTAACGAGAAAACGAGTATCTAAATGAAGGAATTATGCATCGAAACGAAGGAAATGTTGATCGTAACGAGAAAATGAACATCTAAATGTAGAAAATATGCATTGTAACGATGGTAATATTCATCGTAACGAGACAATTAGCCTTAAAATGTAGGAAATATGCATCCAAACAAATGTAATGTTGATCATAACGAAAAAATGTGTATTAAAATGAAGGAAATATGTTTCGAACCGATGGAAATGTTGATCGTAACAAGAAATTGAGCATGAAAATGAAGGAAATATACATCGAAACGAAGCAAATATTGATCTTAACGAGAAAAGTAGCATCAAAATGATAGAAATATGCATCGAAAAAAAGAAAATGTTGATCATAACGAGAATACGAGCATCAAAATGATGAAAATATGCATCGAAACAATGGGAAATGTTGATCGTAACGAAAAAATAAGCATCTAAATGAAGGAAATATGCATCCAAACGAAGGAAATGTTGATTGTAGCAAAAAATTGCATCAAAACGAAGAAATATGCATCGAAACGAAGAAAATATTGATTGTAATGAAAAAATGAGCATCAAAACGAAGAAATATGCATCGAAATGATGAAAATGTTGATCATATAGAGAAAATAAGCATCAAAATGTTGGAAATATGCATCGAAACTGGGGAAATGTTAATCGTCATGAGAAAATGAGCATCAAAATGAAAGAAATATGCATCGAAAAGAAGGAAATATTGATCTTAACGAGAAAACGAACATCAAAATGATGAAAATATGCATCGAAAGGAAGGAAATGTTGATCGTAACGAGAAAATATGCATCAAAATGATGGAAATATGCATCGAAACGAAGAAAATATTGATCATATCGAGAAAATGAGCAACAAAATCATTGAAATATGCATTGAAAAGAAGGAAATATTGATCATAACGAGAAAACGAGCATCAAAATGATGAAAATATGCATCGAAACAATGGGAGATGTTGATCGTAACGAGAAAACGAGCATCTAAATGAAGGAAATATGCATCGAAACGAAGGAAATATTGATTGTAACGAGAAAATGTGCATTAAAATGAAGAAATATGCATTAAAACGAAGAAAATATTGATCATATCTAGAAAATAAGCATCAAAATGATTAAATATGCATAGAAAAAAGGAAATATTGATCATAACGAGAAAACGAGAAACAAAATTATGGAAATATGCATCGAAATGAAGGAAATGTTGATCGTAACGAGAAAACGAGCATCAAGATGAAAGAAATATGCATCAAAATGAAAGAAATATTGATCGTAACGAGAAAATGTGCATCAAAATGAAGAAAATATGCATCGAAACAAAGGAAATGTTGATTGTAACGAGAAAATGAGCATCAAAACGAAGAAATATGCATCAAAACGAAGAAAATATTGTTCCTATCGAGAAAATGAGCATCAAAATGATGAAAATATGCATCGATACGGGGGAAATGTTGATCGTCATGAGAAAATAAGCATCAAAATGAAGGTAATATGCATCGAAAAGAAGGAAATATTGATCATAACGATAAAATGAGCAACAAAATGATGAAAATATGCATCGAAACGAAGGAAATGTTGATCGTAATGAGAAAATGAGTATCAAAATTATGGAAATATGCATTGAAACAAAGGATATATTGATCGTAACGAGAAAATGAGTATCTAAATGAAGGAAATATGCATCGATACGGGGGAAATGTTGATCATCATGAGAAAATGATCATCAAAATGAAGGTAATATGCATCGAAAAAAAGGAAATGTTGATCATAACGATAAAACGAGCATCAAAATGATGAAAATATGCATGTTAATGAAGGTAATAATAATTGTAACGAGAAAATCAGCATCAAAATTATTGAAATATTCATCAAAACGAAGAAATATTGATCGTAACGAGAAAACATGCATCAACATGAACGATATATGTGTCGAAACGAAAGAAATATTGATTGTAACGAGAAAATGTGCATCAAAATGAAGAAAATATGCATCGAAACGAAGGAAATGTTGATCGTAATGAGAAAACGAGCATCAAAATGATGGAAATATGCATCGAAACGAAGGAAATATTGATCGTAACGAGAAAACGAGTATCTAAATGAAGGAAATATGCATCGAAACAAAGGTAATGTTTATTGTTATAAGTAAATGAGCATTAAAATAAAGGAAATATGAATCGAAACTAAGAAAATATTGATCGTAACGAGAAAATGTGCATCATAATGAAGGAAATATGCATCGAAACTAAGAAAATATTGATCATAACGAGAAAATGAGAATCAAAATGATGGGAAATGTTGATTGTAACGAGAAAACGAGCATCTAAATATAGGAAATATGCATTGAAACAAAGGAAATATTGATTGTAACGAGAAAATGAGCATCAAAACGAAGAAATATGCATCGAAACAAAGGAAATGTTGATTGTAACGAGAAAATGAGCATCAAAACGAAGAAATATGCATCAAAACGAAGAAAATATTGATCATATCGAGAAAATAAGCATCAAAATGATGGAAATATGCATCGATACGAGGAAAATGTTGATCGTCATGAGAAAATGAGCATCAAAATGAAGGATATGTGCATCGAAAAGAAGAAAATGTTGATCATAACGATAAAACGAGCATCAAAATGATGAAAATATGCATCGAAACGAAGGAAATGTTGATCGTAATGAGAAAATGAGCATCAAAATGATGGAAATATGCATCGAAACAAAGAAAATATTGATCGTAACGAGAAAATAAGTATCTAAATGAAGGAAATATGCATCGATACGGGGGAAATGTTGATCGTCATGAGAAAATGAGCATCAAAATTAAGGAAATATGCATAGAAAAGAAGGAAATGTTGATCATAACGATAAAACGAGCATCAAAATGATGAAAATATGCATCGAAATGAAGGAAATAATAATCGTAACGAGAAAATCATCATCAAAATTATGGAAATATACATCAAAACGAAGGAAATGTTGATTGTAATGAGACTGAGCTTTAAAATGAAGAAAATATACATCGAAACGATGGAAATTTGATCGTAACGAGAAAACGAGTATCTAAATGAAGAAAATATGCATCGAAACGAAGGAAATGTTGATCTTAACGAAAAATGAACATCTAAATGAAGGAAATATGCATTGTAACGATGGTAATATTCATCGTAACGAGACAATTAGCCTTAAAATGTAGGAAACATGCATCCAAACAAAGGTAATGTTGATCATAACGAAAAAATGTGTATTAAAATGAAGGAAATATGCTTCAAAACGATGGAAATGTTGATCGTAACAAAAAAATGAGCATGAAAATGAAGGAAATATACATCGAAATGAAGAAAATATTAATCTTAACGAGAAAAGTAGCATCAAAATGATAGAAATATGCATCGAAAAAAGGAAATATTGATCATAACGAGAAAACGAGCATCAAAATGATGAAAATATGAATCTAAAAAATGGGAAATGTTGATCGTAACGAAAAAATGAGAATCTAAATGAAGGAAATATGCATCCAAACGAAGGAAATGTTGATTGCAGCCAGAAAATGAGCATCAAAACGAAAAAATATGCATCGAAACGAAGAAAATATTGATTGTAATTAGAAAATGAGCATCAAAACGAAGAAATATGCATCGAAATGATGAAAATGTTGATCATATCGAGAAAATGAGCATCAAAATGTTGGAAATATGCATCGAAACTAGGGAAATGTTGATCGTCATGAGAAAATGAGCATCAAAATGAAGGAAATATGCGTTGAAAAGAAGGAAATATTGATCATAACGAGAAAATGAACATCAAAATGATGAAAATATGCATCGAAACGAAGGAAATATTGATCGTAACGAGAAAATGAGCATCAAAATGAAGAAATATGCATCGAAACGAAGAAAATATTGATCATATCGAGAAAATGAGCACCAAAATAATGGAAATATGCATCGAAAAGAAGGAAATGTTGATCGTAACGAGAAAACGAGCATCAAAATAATGAAAATATGCATCGAAACAATGGGAAATGTTGATCGTAACGAGAAAATGAGCATCTAAATGAAGGAAATATGCATCGAAACGAAGAAAATGTTGATTGTAACGAGAAAATGTGCATCAAAATGAAGAAATATGCATCAAAACAAAGAAAATAATGATCATATCGAGAAAATAAGCATCAAAATGATTAAATATGCATAGAAAATAAAGAAATATTGATCATAACGAGAAAACGAGAAACAAAATGATGGAAATATGCATCAAAATGAAGGAAATGTTGATCGTAACAAGAAAACGAGCATCAGGATGAACGAAATATGCATCAAAATGAAAGAAATATTGATCGTAACGAGAAAATGTGCATCAAAATGAAGAAAATATGCATCGAAACAATGGAAATGTTGATCGTAATGAGAAAACGAGCATCAAAATTATGGAAATATGCATCGAAACGAAAGAAATATTGATCATATCGAGAAAATGAGTATCAAAATGATGAAAATATGCATCGATACGGGGAAAATGTTGATCGACATCAGAAAATGAGCATCAAAATGAAGGAAATATGCATCGAAAAGAGGGAAATGTTGACCATAACGATAAAACGAGCATCAAAATGAAGAAAATATGCATCGAAACGAAGGAAATGTTGACCGTAATGAGAAAATGAGTATCAAAATGATGGAAATATGCATTGAAACAAAGGAAATATTGATCGTAACGAGAAAATGAGTATCTAAATGAAGGAAATATGCATCGATACGGGGGAAATGTTGATCATCATGAGAAAATGAGCATCAAAATGAAGGAAATATGCATCGAAAAGAATGAAATGTTGATCATAACGATAAAACGAACATCAAAATGATGAAAATATGCATCGAAATGAAGGAAATAATAATCGTAACGAGAAAATCAGCATCAAAATTATGGAAATATACATTAAAACGAAAGAAATGTAGATTGTAATGAGACTGAGCTTTAAAATGAAGAAAATTTGCATCGAAACGAAGGAAATATTGATCGTAACGAGAAAACGAGTATCTAAATGAAAGAAATATGCATCGAAACGAAGGAAATGTTGATCGTAACGAGAAAATGAACATCTAAATGAAGGAAATATGCATTGTAACGATGGTAATATTCATCGTAACGAGACAATTAGCCTTAAAATGTAAGAAATATGCATCCAAACAAAGGTAATGTTGATCATAACGAAAAATGTGTATTAAAATGAAGGAAATATGCTTCGAAACGATGAAAATGTTGATCGTAACAAGAAAAGGAGCATGAAAATGATGGAAATATACATCGAAACGAAGGAAATATTGATCTTAACGAGAAAAGTAGCATCAAAATGATAGAAATATGCATCGAAAAAAAGGAAATGTTGATCATAACGAGAAAACGAGCATCAAAATGATGAAATATGCATCGAAATGATGAATATGTTGATCATATCGAGAAAATGAGCATCAAAATGTTGGAAATATGCATCGAAACTGGGGAAATGTTGATCGTCATGAGAAAATGAGCATCAAAATGAAGGAAATATGCATCGAAAAGAAGGAAATATTGATCATAACGAGAAAACGAACATCAAAATGATGAAAATATGCATCGAAACGAAGGAAATGTAGATCATAACGAGAAAATATGCATCAAAATTATGGAAATATGCATCGAAACGAAGAAAAATTTATCATATCGAGAGAATGAGCAACAAAATTATTGAAATAGGCATCGAAAAGAAAGAAATACTGATCATAACGAGAAAATGAGCATCAAAATGATGAAAATATGCATCGATTCAATGGGAAATGTTGATCGTAACGAGAAAACGAGCATCTAAATGAAGGAAATATGCATCGTAACGAAGGAAATGTTGATTATAACGAGAAAATGAGCATCGAAATGAAGAAATATGCATCAAAACGAAGAAAATATTGATCATATCGAGAAAATAAGCATCAAAATGATTAAATATGCATAGAAAAGAAGGAAATATTGATCATAACGAGAAAACGAGAAACAAAATGATGGAAATATGCATCGAAATGAAGGATATGTTGATCGTAACGAGAAAACGAGCATCAAGATGAACGAAATATGCATCAAAATGAAAGAAATATTGATCGTAACGAGAAAATGTGCATCAAAATGAAGAAAATATGCATTGAAACAATGGAAATGTTAATCGTAATGAGAAAACGAGCATCAAAATTATGGAAATATGCATCGAAACGAAAGAAATAGTGATCATAACGAGAAAACGAGTATCTAAATGAATGAAATATGCATCGAAACAAAGGAAATGTTGATTGTAACGAGAAAATGAGCATCAAAACGAAGAAATATGCATCGAAACGAAGAAAATATTGATCATATCGAGAAAATGAGCAATAAAATGATGAAAATATGCATCGATACTGGGGAAATGTTGATCGTCATGAGAAAATGAGCATCAAAATGAAGGAAATATACATCGAAAAGAAGGAAATGTTGACCATAACGATAAAACGAGCATCAAAATGATGAAAATATGAATCCAAACGAAGGAAATGATGATCGTAATAAGAAAATGAGTATAAAAATGATGGAAATATGCATTGAAACAAAGGAAATATTGATCGTAACGAGAAAATTAGTATCTAAATGAAGGAAATATGCATAGATACGGGGGAAATGTTGATCATCATGAGAAAATGAGCATCAAAATGAAGGAAATATGCATCGAAAAAAAGGAAATGTTGATCATAACGATAAAACCAGCATCAAAATGATGAAAATATGCATCTTAATGAAGGAAATAATATTCATAACGAGAAAATCAGCATCAAAATTATGGAAATATTCATCAAAACAAAAGAAATGTTGATCGTAACCAGAAAATGAGCATCAACATGAACGAAATATGCGTCAAAATGAAAGAAATATTGATTGTAACGAGAAAATGTTTATCAAAATGAAGAAAATATGCATCGAAACGAAGGAAATGTTGATCGTAATGAGAAAACGAGCTTCAAAATGATGGAAATATGCATCGAAATGAAGAAAATATTGATCGTAACGAGAAAACTGGAATCTAAATGAAGGAAATATGCATCGAAACGAAGGTAATGTTTATTGTTATAAGAAAATGAGCATTAAAATGAAGGAAATATGCATCGAAACTAAGAAAATATTGATCGTAACGAGAAAATGTGCATCATAATGAAGGAATATGCATCAAAACGAAGAAAATATTGATCATAACGAGAAAACGAGCATCAAAATGATGAAAATATGTATCGAAACAATGGGAAATGTTATTCGTAACGAGAAAACGAGCATCTAAATAAAGGAAATATGCATCGAAACAAAGGAAATGTTGATTGTAACGAGAAAATGAGCATCAAAACGAATAAATATGCATCGAAACAAAGGAAATGTTGATTGTAACGAGAGAATGAGCATCAAAACGAAGAAATATGCATATAAACGAATAAAATATTGACCATATCGAGAAAGTGAGCATCAAAATGATGGAAATATGCATCGATATGGGGGAAATGTTGATCGTCATGAGAAAATGAACATCAAAATGAAGGAAATGTGCATCGAAAAGAAGGAAATGTTAATCATAACATTAAAACGAGCATCAAAATGATGAAAATATGCATCGAAACGAAGGAAATGTTGATCGTAATGAGAAAATGAGCATCAAAATGATGGAAATATGCATTGAAACAAAGAAAATATTGATCGTAACGAGAAAATGAGTATCTAAATGAAGGAAATATGCATCGATACGGGGGAAATGTTGATCGTCATGAGAAAATGAACATCAAAATTAAGGAAATATGCATCGAAAAGAAGGAAATATTGATCATAACGATAAAACGAGCATCAAAATGATGAAAATATGCATCGAAATGAAGGAAATAATAATCGTAACGAGAAAATCAACATCAAAATTATGGAAATACATATCAAAACGAAGGAAATGTTTATTGTAATGATAAAATGAGCTTTAAAATGAAGAAAATATGCATCGAAATGAAAGGAATATTGATCGTAACAAGAAAATGTGCATCAAAATGAAGAAAATATGCATCGAAAGGAAGGAAATGTTGAAATTAATGAGAAAACGAGCATCAAAATGATGGAAATATGCATCGAAACGAAGGAAATATTGATCGTAATGAGAAAACGAGTATCTAAATGAAAGAAATATGCATTGTAACGATGGTAATATTCATCGTAACGAGACAATTAGCCTTAAAATGTAGGAATATGCATCCAAACAAAGGTAATGTTGATCATAACGAAAAAATGTGTATTAAAATGAAGGAAATATGCTTTGAAACGATGGAAATATTGATCGTAACAAAAAATGAGCATGAAAATGAAGGAAATATACATCGAAATGAAGAAAATATTAATCTTAACGAGAAAAGTAGCATCAAAATGATAGAAATATGCATCGAAAAAAAGGAAATATTGATCATAACGAGAAAACGAGCATCAAAATGATGAAAATATGAATCGAAACAATGGGAAATGTTGATCGTAACGAAAAAATGAGAATCTAAATGAAGGCAATATGCATCCAAACGATGGAAATTGTTGATCGTAACAAGAAAATAAGCATGAAAATGAAGGAAATATATATCGAAACGAAGGAAATATTGATCTTAACAAGAAAAGTAGCATCAAAATGATAGAAATATGCATCGAAACGAAGGCAATGTTGATCTTAACAAGAAAAGTAGGATAATTGGAAATATGCATCGAAACAAAGGAAATGTTGATCATAACAAGAAAATGAGCATCAAAATTACATAAATATGCATCGAAACTAATGAAATATTGATCGTAACGAGAAAACGAGTATCTTAAGGAAATATGCATCGAAACGAAGGAAACATTGATCATAACGAGAAAATGTGCATCAAAATGAAGAAATATGCATCAAAACGAAGAAAATATTGATCATATCGAGAAAATAAACATCAAAATGATTGAAATATGCATAGAAAAGAAGGAAATATTGATCATAACGAGAAAACGAGAAACAAAATGATGGAAATATGCATCGAAACGAAGAAAATGTTGATCGTAACGGGAAAACAAGCATCAAGATGAACAAAATATGCATCAAAATGAAAGAAATATTGATCGTAATGAGAAAATGCGCATTAAAATGAAGAAAATATGCATCGAAATGAAGGAAATGTTGATCGTAATGAGAAAATGAACATAAAATTGATGAAAATATGCATCGAAACGAAGGAAATATTGATCGTAACGGGAAAACAAGTATCTAAATGAAGGAAATATGCATCGAAACAAAGGAAATGTTGATCGTAATGAGAAAATGAACATCTAAATGAATGAAATATGCATCGTAACGAAGGTAATGTTCATCGTAACCAGACAATTAGCCTTAAAATGAAGGAAATATGCTTCCAAACAAAGGTAATATTGATCGTAACGAGAAAATGTGTATTAAAATGAAGGAAATATGCTTCGAAATGATGGAAATGTTGATCGTAACGAGAAAATGAGCATGAAAATGAAGGAAATATGCATCGAAACGAAGGAAATGTTGATCGAAATGTGAAAAGTAGCGTCAAAATGATAGAAATATGCATCTAAACGAAGAAAATGATGATCGTAACAAGAAAACGAGCATCTTAAAGAAGGAAATAAGCATCAAAACGAAGGAAATGTTGATCGAAACAAGAAAATAAGCATCAAAATGATGAAAATATGCTTCGAAACGAAGGAAATAATGATCATAACGAGAAAATCAGCGCCAGAATTATGGAAATATACATCAAAACGAAGGAAATGTTGATTGTAATGAGAAAATGAGCTTTAAAATGAAGGAAATATGCATCTAAACGAATGAAATGTTCATCGTAAAGTGAAAATGAGCATCAAAATGAAGGAAATATGTAGCAAAAAGAAGGAAATGTTGATCGTAACGAGAAAACGAGCATAAAAATGATGAAAATATGCATCGAAACGCAGGAAATGTGGATTGTAACGAGAAAATGTGCATCAAAATGATGGAAATATGCATCAAAAATAAGGAAATGTTGATCGTAACGATAAAACGAGCATCAGAATAATGGATAATGCATCGAAACGAAGGAAATGTTGATTGTAATGAGAAAACAAGATTTTAAATGAAGGAAATATGCATCGAAACGAAGGAAATGTTAATCGTAAAGTGAAAATGAGCATCAAAATGAAGAAAATATGCATCGAAAAAAGGAAATGTTGATCATAATGATAAAACAAGCATAAAAATGATGAAAATATGCATCGAAACAAAGGAAATATTGATCGTAACGAGAAAATGTGAATCAAAATTAACGAAATATCTATCGAAACGAAAGAAATATTGATCATAACGAGAAAATGTGCATCAAATTGAAGAAAATATGCATCGAAACAAAGAAAATATTGATCGTAATGAGAAAACGAGCATCAAAATTATGGAAATATGCATCGAAACGAAGGAAATATTGATCGTAACGAGAAAATAAGTATCTAAATGAAGGAAATATGCATCGGAACGAAGAAAATATTGATAAAGAGAAAATAACATCAAAATGAAGGAAATATGCATCGTAATGAAGGTAATGTTCATCGTAACGAGACAATTAGCCTTATAATGATGGAAATATACATCGAAACAAAGAAAATATTGATCGTAACGAAAAAATGTGCATCAATATGAAGGTAATATTCATCGAAATGAAGAAAATGGTGATCATAATGAGAAAACGAGGATAAAAATGATGAAAATATGTATCGAAACGATGGAAATGTTGATCGTAACGAGAAAATGTGCATCAAATGAAAGAAATATGCATCGAAACGAATGGGAAATGTTGATCATATCGAGAAAATGAGCATTAAAATGAATGAAATATGCATCGAAACTGGGAAATGTTGATCGTCATGAGAAAATGAGCATAAAAATGAAGGAAATATGCATCAAAAAGAAGGAAATGTTGATCATAACGAAAAAACGAGCATCAAAATGATGAAAATATGCATCGAAACGAAGGAAATGTTGATCGTAACGAGAAAATATGCATAAAAATGATGGAAATATTCATCGAAACGAAGAAAATATTGATCATATCGTGAAAATGAGCATCAAAATGATTGAAATATGCATCGAAAAGAAGGAAATGTTGATCATAACGAGAAAACAATCATCAAAATGATTAAAATATGCATCGAAAGAATGGGAAGTGTTGATCGTAACGAGAAAACGAGCATCTAAATGAAGGATATAAGCATCGAAACAAAGGAAATATTGATTGTAACGAGAAAATGAGCATCAAAACGAAGAAATATGCATCGAAACGAATAAAATGTAGATTGTAACGAGAAAATGAGCATCAAAACGAAGAAATATGCATGAAACAAAGACGATATTGATCATATCAAGAAAATGAGCATCAAAATGATGGAAATATGCATCGAAACTGGGGAAATGTTGATCGTCATGAGAAAATGGGCATCAAAATGAAGGAAATATGCATCGAAAAGAAGGAAATGTTGATCATAACGAGAAAACGAGCATCAAAATGATGAAAATATGCATCGAAACGAAGGAACTATTGATCGTAACGAGAAAATATGCATAAAAATGGTGGAAATATGCATCGAAACGAAGAAAATATTGATCATATCGAGAAAATGAGCAACAAAATGATTGAAATATGCATCGAAAATAAGAAAATGTTGATCAAAACGAGAAAAGAGCATCAGAACGAGAAAAGAGCATCAAAATGATGAAAATATGCATCGAAACAACGGGAAATGTTGATCGTAACGAGAAAACGAGCATCTAAATGAAGGAAATATGCATCGAAACGAAGTAAATGTTGATTGTAACGAGAAAATGAGCATCAAAATGATGAAAATATGCATCAAAAAGAAGGAAATGTTGATCATAACGAGAAAACGAGCATCAAAATGATGAAAATATGCATCGAAACAAAGGAAATGTTGATCATAACGAAAAAATATGCTTCAAAATGATGGAAATATGCATCGAAACGAAGAAAATATTGATCATATCGAGAAAATGAGCATCAAAATGAAGAAAATATGCATTGAAACAAAGAAAATGTTGATCGTAATGAGAAAACGAGCATCAAAGTTATGGAAATATGCATCGAAACGAAGGAAATATTGATCGTAACGAGAAAATGAGTCTAAATGAAGGAAATATGCATCGAAACGAAGGAAATGTTGATCGTAACGAGAAAATGAACATCAAAATGAAGGAAATATGCATCGTAACAAAGTTAATGTTTATTGTAATAAGAAAATGAGCATTAAAATGAAGGAAATATACATCGAAACAAAGGAAATATTGATCGTAACGAAAAATGAGCATCAAAATGAAGGAAATATTCATCGAAACGAAGAAAATGTTGATCATAATGATAAAACGAGGATAAAAATGATGAAAATATATATCGAAACGAAGGAAATGTTGATCGTAACGAGAAAATGTGCATCAAAATGAAGAAAATATACATTGAAACGAAGAAAATGTTGATCATATCGAGAAAATGAGCATTAAAATGAAGGAAATATGCATCGAAACTGGGGAAATGTTGATCGTCATGAGAAAATGAACATCAAAATGAAGGAAATATGCATCGAAAAGAAGGAAATGTTGATCATAACGAGAAAATTAGCATCAAAATGATGAAAATATGCATCGAAACGAAGTAAATGTTGATCGTAACGAGAAAATATGCATCAAAATGATGGAAATATGCATCGAAATGAAGAAAATATTGATCATATCGAGAAAATGAGCATCAAAATTATTGAAATATTCATCGAAAAGAAGAAAATGTTGATCGTAACGAGAAAACGAGCATCTAAATGAAGGAAATATGCATCGAAAAGAAAGAAATATTGATTGTAACGAGAAAATGAGCATCAAAATGAAGAAATATGCATCGAAACGAAGGAAATGTTGATTGTAACGAGAAAATGAGCATCAAAACGAAGAAATATGCATCGAAACGAAGAAAATGTTGATTGTAACGAGAAAATGAGCATCAAAATGAAGAAATATGCATCGAAACAAAGACGATATTGATCATATCAAGAAAATGAGCATCAAAATGATGTAAATATGCATCGAAACTGGGGAAATGTTGATCGTCATGAGAAATGAGCATCAAAATGAAGGAAATATGCATCGAAAAGAAGGAAATGTTGATCATAACGAGAAAACGAGCATCAAAATGATGAAAATATGCATCGAAACGAAGAAAATATTGATCGTAACGAGAAAATATGCATCAAAATGATGGAAATATGCATCGAAACGAAGAAAATATTAATCATATCGAGAAAATGAGCAACAAAATGATTGAAATATGCATCGAAAAGAAGGAAATGTTGATCATAACGAGAAAACGAGCATCAAAATGAGGAAAATATGTATCGAAACAATGGGAAATGTTGATCGTAACGAGAAAACGAGCATCTAAATGAAGGAAATATGCATCGAAACGAAGGAAATGTTGATTGTAACGAGAAAATAAGCTTCAAAATGATGAAAATATGCATCGAAAAGAAGGAATTGTTGATCATAACGAGAAAACGAGCATCAAAATGATGAAAATATGCATCAAAACAAAGGAAATGTTGATCATAACGAGAAAATATGCATCAAAATGATGGAAATATTCATCGAAATGAAGAAAATATTGATCATATCGAGAAAATGAGCTTCAAAATGAAGAAAATATGCATTGAAACAAAGAAAATGTTGATCGTAATGAGAAAACGAGCATCAAAATTATGGAAATATGCATCGAAACGAAGGATATATTGATCGTAACGAGAAAATGAGTATCTAAATGAAGGAAATATGCATCGAAACGAAGGAAATGTTGATCGTAACAAGAAAATGAACATCAAAATGAAGGAAATATGCATTGTAACAAAGGTAATGTTTATTGTAATAAGAAAATGAGCATTAAAATGAAGGAAATATACATCGAAACAAAGGAAATATTGATCGTAACGAAAAATGTGCATCAAAATGAAGGAAATATTCATCGAAACGAAGAAAATGTTTATCATAATGAAAAAACGAGGATAAAAATGATGAAAATATGTATCGAAACGAAGGAAATGTTGATCGTAACGAGAAAATGTGCATCAAAATGAAGAAAATATACATCGAAACGAAGAAAATGTAGAACATATCGAGAAAATGAGCATTAAAATGAAGGAAATATGCATCGAAACTGGGAAATGTTGATCGTCATGAGAAAATGAGCATCAAAATGAAGGAAATATGCATCGAAAAGAAGGAAATGTTGATCATAACGAGAAAACGAGCATCAAAATGATGAAAATATGCATCGAAACGAAGTAAATGTTGATCGTAACGAGAAAATATGCATCAAAATGATGGAAATATGCATCGAAATGAAGAAAATATAAATCATATCGAGAAAATGAGCATAAAAATGATTCAAATATGCATCGAAAAGAAGAAAATATTGATCATAACGAGAAAACGAGCATCTAAATGAAGGAAATATGCATCGAAACGTAAGAAATATTGATTGTAACGAGAAAATGAGCATCAAAATGAAGAAATATGCATCGAAATGTAGGAAATGTTGATTGTAACGAGAAAATGAGCATCAAAACGAAGAAATATGCATCGAAACGAAGAAAATATTGATTGTAACGAGAAAATGAGCATCAAAACGAAGAAATATGCATCGAAACAAAGACGATATTGATCATATCAAGAAAATGAGCATCAAAATGATGTAAATATGCATCGAAACTGGGGAAATTTTGATCGTCATGAGAAAACGAGCATCAAAATGAAGGAAATATGCATCGAAAAGAAGGAAATGTTGATCATAACGAGAAAACGAGCATCAAAATTATGAAAATATGCATCGAAACGAAGGAAATATTGATCGTAACGAGAAAATATGCATAAAAATGATGGAAATATGCATCGAAACGAAGAAAATATTGATCATATCGAGAAAATGAGCAATAAAATGATTGAAATATGCATCGAAAAGAAGGAAATGTTGATCATAACGAGAAAACGAGCATCAAAATGATGAATATATGCATCGAAACAACGGGAAATGTTGATCGTAACGAGAAAACGAGCATCTAAATGAAGGAAATATGCATCGAAACGAAGGAAATGTTGATTGTAACGAGAAAATGAGCATAAAAATGATGAAAATATGCATCGAAAAGAAGGAAATGTTGATCATAACGAGAAATATGAGCATCAAAATGATGGAAATATGCATCGAAACTGGGGAAATGTTGATTGTCATGAGAAAATGAGCATCAAAATGAAGGAAATATGCATCGAAAAGAAGGAAATGTTGATCATAACGAGAAAACGAGCATCAAAATGATGAAAATATGCATCAAAACGAAGGAAATGTTGATCGTAACGAGAAAATATGCATCAAAATGATGGAAATATGCATCGAAATGAAGAAAATATTGATCATATCGAGAAAATGAGCATCAAAATGATTGAAATATGCATCGAAAAGAAGGAAATGTTAATCATAACGGGAAAATGAACATCAAAATGATGAAAATATGCATCGAAACAATGGGAAATGTTAATCGTAACGAGAAAACGACCATCTAAATGTAGGAAATATGCATCGAAACAAAGGAAATATTGATTGTAACGAAAAAATGAGCATCAAAACGAAGAAATATGAATCGAAACAAAGGAAATGTTGACTGTAACGAGAAAATGAGAATCAAAACGAAGAAATATGCATCGAAACGAAGAAAATATTGATCATATCGAGAAAATGAGCATCAAAATAACGGAAATATGCATCGAAACTAGGGAAATGTTGATTGTCATGAGAAAATGAGCATCAAAATGAATGAAATATGCATCGAAAAGAAGGAAATGTTGATCATAACGAGAAAACGAGCATCAAAATGATGAAAATATTCATCGAAACGAAGGAAATGTTGATCGTAACGAGAAAATATGCATCAAAATGATGGAAATATGCATCGGAACGAAGAAAATATTGATCATATCGAGAAAATGAGCATCAAAATACTTGAAATATGCATCGAACAGAAGGAAATATTGATCATAACGAGAAAACGAGCGTCAAAATGATTAAAATATGCATCGAAACAATGGGAAGTGTTGATTGTAACGAGAAAATGAGCATCTAAATGAAGGAAATATGCATCGAAACGAAAGAAATATTGATTGTAACGAGAAAATGAGCATCAAAATGAAGAAATATGCATCGAAACGAAGAAAATGTTGATCATATCGAGAAAATGAGCATCAAAATGATGGAAATATGGATTGAAAAGTAGGAAATATTGATCATAACGTGAAAACGAGCATCAAAATAATGGAAATATGCATCAAAACGAAGGAAATGTTGATCGTAACGAGAAAACGAGCATCAAAATGAACGAAATATGCATCGAAACGAAAGAAATATTGATCATAACGAGAAAATGTGCATCAAATGAAGAAAATATGCATCGAAATAATGTTAATGTTGATCGTAATGAGAAAACGAGCATCAAAATTACGGAAATATGCGTCGAAATGAAAGAAATATTGATCTTAATGAGAAAACGAGTATCTAAATGAAGGAAATATGCATCGAAACGAAGGAAATATTGATCGTAACTAGAAAATGAACATCAAAATGAAGGAAATATGCATCGTAACAAGGTAATATTTATTATAATGAGAAAATGAGCATTAAAATGAAGGAAATATGCATCGAACTAAAGAAATATTGATCTTAACGAGAAAATGTGCATCATAACGAAGGAAATATGCATTAAAACGAAGAAAATGTTGACCATATCGAGAAAATAAGCATCAAAATGATGGAAATATGCATCGATAAGGGGGAAATGATGATCGTCATGAGAAAATGAGCATCAAAATGAAGGAAATATGCCTCGAAAAAAAGAAAATATTGATCATAACGAGAAAACGAGCGTCAAAATGATGAGAATATGCATCGAAACGAAGAAAATGTTGATTGTAACGAGAAAATTAGTATCAAAATGATGAAAATATGTATCGAAATAAAGGAAATAATAATCGTAACGAGAAAATCAGCATCCAAATTATAGCAATATTCATCAAAACGAAGGTAATTTTGATTTTAATGAGAAAATAAGATTTAAAATGAAGAAAATATGCTTCGAAACAAAGGAAACGTTGATCATAATGAAAAAACGAGCATCAAAATGATGGAAATATGCATCGAAACGAAGGAAATTTTGATCGTAATGAGAAAATGATCTTCAAAATGAACGAAATATACATCAAAACGAAAGAAATATTGATCGTAACGAGAAAATGTGCATTAAAATGAAGAAAATATGCATCGAAATGAAGGAAATGTTGATCGTAATGAGCATCAAAATGATGGAAATATACAAATTGATCGTAACGAGAAAATGAGTATCTAATTAAAGGAAATATGCTTCGAAACAAAGAAAATATTGATCGTAACGAGAAAATGAACATGAAAATGAAGAAAATATGCATCGTAACAAAGGTAATGTTTATTGTAATTTGAAAATGAGCATTAAAATGAAGGAAATATACATAGAAACTAAGGAAATATTGATTGTAACGAGAAAATGATCATCAAAATGATGAAAATATGCATCGAAACGGAGGAAATATTGATCGTCATAAGAAAATGAGCATCACAATGAAGGAAATATGCATTGAAAAGAAGGAAATGTTGATCATAACGAGAAAGTGTGCATCAAAATGAAGAAATATGCGTCGAAACGAAGGAAATGTTGATCATATCGAGAAAATGAGCATCAAAATGATGGAAATATGCAAAGAAAAGAAGGAAACGTTGATCATAACGAGAAAACGAGCATAAAAATGATGAAAATATGCATCGAAACGATGGGAAATGTTGATCGTAATGAAAAAACGAGCAACAAAATTATTGAAATATGCATCGAAACGGACATATTGATCGTAAGGAGAAAACGAGTATCTAAATGAAGGAAATATGCATCGAATTTAAGGAAATGTTAATAGTAACGAGAAAATTAACATCAAAATTAAGGAAATATGCATCGTAACGAAGGTAATGTTTAATGTAATAAGAAAATGAGCATTAAAATGACGGAAATATGCGTCGAAACTAAGAAAATATTGAACGTAACGAGAAAATGTGCATCAAAATGAAGGAAATATGCATCGAAACGAAGAAAATGTCGATCATATCGAGAAAATGAGCATCAAAATGATGGAAATATGCATCGAAACGGGGCAAATGTTGATCGTCATGAGAAAATAAGCATCAAAATGAAGGAAATATGCATTGAAAAGAAGGAAATGTTGATCATAACGAGAAAACGAGCATCAAAATGATGGAAATATGCAAACGAAGGAAATATTGATCGTAACGAGAAAATTAGAATCGAAATAAAGAAAATAATAATCGAAACGAGAAAATCAGCATCAAAATAATGGAAATATTCATCAAAACGAAGGAAATGTAGATTGTAATGAGAAAATGAGCTTTAAAATGAAGGAATTATGCATCGAAACGAGGGAAATGTTGATCATAAAGAGAAAACAAGCATCAAAATGATGGAAATATGCATCGAAACGAAGGAAATTTTGATCGTAATGAGAAAACGAGCATCTAAATAAAGGTAATATGCATCAAAACAAAAGAAATGTTGATCGTAACGAGAAATTGAGCATCAAAACGAAGGAAATATGCATTGAAACGAAGGAAATATTGATCGTAAAGAGAAAACAAGCATCTAAATGATGAAAATATGCATCAAAACAAAGAAAATATTGATCGTAACGAGAAAATAAAATCAAAATGATGAAAATATGCAACGAAACGAAGGAAATAATGATCGTAACGAGAAAATCAACATCAAAATTATGGAAATATGCAGAAAAACGAAGGAAATGTTGATTGTAATGAGAAAATGAGCTTTAAAATGAATGAAATATGCATCGAAACGAAGGAAATTTTAATCGTAAAATGAAAATGAGCATCAAAATTATGGAAATATGCATTAAAATGAAGGAAATGTTGATTGTAATAAGAAAATGAGATTTAAAATGAAGCAAATATGCATTGAAACGAAGGAAATGTTCATCGTAAACTGAAATTGATCATCAAAATGAAGAAAATATGCATCGAAAAGAAGGAAATGTTGATCATAACGAGAAACGAGCATAAAAATGATGAAAATATGCATCGAAGTGAAGGAAATGTTGATCATAACGAGAAAATGTGCATCAAAATGAAGAAATATGCATCGAGACGAATAAAATGTTGATCATATCAAGAAAATGAGAATCAAAATTATAGAAATATGCATCGAAAAGAAGAAAATGTTGATCATATCGAGAAAATGAGCATCAAAATGATGTAAATATGCATCGAAAAGAAGTAAATGTTGATCATTACGAGAAAACGAGCATCAAAATAATGAAAATATGAAACGAAACGATGGGAAATATTGATTGTAATGAGAAAACGAGCATCTAAATGAAGAAAATATGCATCGAAATGAAGGAAATGTTGATCGTAACGAGAAAATGAGCATCAAAACAAAGGAAATATGCATGGAAACGAAGGAAATGTTGATCGTAACGAGAAAATAAGCATCAAAACGAAGGAAATATGCATCGAAACGGAGAAAATATTGATCATAACGAGAAAATAAACTTCAAAACAATGAAAATATGCATCGAAACGAAGGAAATAATGATCGTAATGATAAAATAAGCATCAAAATTATGGAAATATGTATCAAAACGAAGGAAATGTTGATTGTAATGAGAAAATGAGCTTTAAAATGAAGGAAATATGCATTGAAACGAAGGAAATGTTCATCGTAAAGTGAAAATGAGCATCAAAATTATGGAAATATGCATCAAAATGAAGAAAATGTTGATTGTAATGAGAAAATGAGATTTAAAATGAAGGAAATATGCATTGAAACGAAGGAAATGTTCATCGTAAATTGAAAATGAGCATCAAAATGAAGAAAATATGCATCGAAAAGAAGGAAATGTTGATCATAACAAGAAAACGAGCATAAAAATGTTGAAAATATGCATCGAAATTAAGGAAATGTTGATCGTAATGTGAAAATGTGCATCAAAATGAAGAAATATGCATCGAGACGAAGAAAATTTTGATCATATCGAGACAATGAGAATCAAAATGATAGAAATATGCATCGAAAAGAAGAAAATGTTGATCATATTGAGAAAATGAGAATAAAAATGATGTAAATATGCATCGAAAAGAAGGAAATGTTGATCATAACTAGAAAACGAGCATCAAAATGATAAAAATATGCATCGAAACGATGGGAAATGTTGATCGTAACGAGAAAACGAGCATCTAAATGAAGGAAATATGCATCGAAACAAAGGAAATATTGATTGTAACGAGAAAATGAGCATCAAAACAAAGGAAATATGCATTGAAACGAAGGAAATATTGATTGTAACGAGAAAATAAGCATCAAAATGACGATAAATGTGCATCGAAACGGAGAAAATGTTGATCGTAAAGAGAAAATAAACATCAAAATGATGAAAATATGCATCGAAACGAAGTAAATAATGATCGTAACGAGAAAATAAGCATCAAAATTATAGAAATTTGCATCAAAACGAAGGAAATGTTGATTGTAATGAGAAAATGAGCTTTAAAATGAAGGATATATGCATCGAAACGAAGGTAATGTTCATCGTAAAGTGAAAATGAGCATTAAAATTATGGAAATATGCATCAAAATTAAGGAAATGTTGATTGTAATGAGAAAATGAGATTTAAAATGAAGGAAATATGCATTGAAATGAAGGAAATGTTCACCGTAAAGTGAAAATGAGCATCAAAATGAAGAAAATATGCATTGAAAAGAAGGAAATGTTGATCATAACAAGAAAACGAGCATAAAAATGATGAAAATATGCATCGAAATGAAGGAAATGTTGATCGTAACGGGAAAATGTGCATCAAAATGAAGAAATATGCATCGAGACGAAGAAAATGTTGATCATATCGAGACAATGGAAAATCAAAATGATAGAAATATGCATTGAAAAGAAGAAAATGTTGATCATATCGAGAAAATGATCATCAAAATGATGTAAATATGCATCAAAAAGAAGGAAATGTTGATCATAAATAGAAAACGAGCATCAAAATGATGAAAATATGCATCGAAACAATGGGAAATGTTGATCGTAACGAGAAAACGAGCATCTAAATGAAGGAAATATGCATCGAAACAAAGGAAATGTTGATCGTAACGAGAAAATGAACATCAAAACAAAGGAAATATGCATTGAAACGAAGGAAATATTGATCGTAACGAGAAAATAAGCATTAAAATGACGAAAAATATGCATCGAAACGGAAAAAATGTTGATCATAACGAGAAAATAAACATCAAAATGATGAAAATATGCATCGAAAAGAAGGAAATAATGATCGTAATGAGAAAATAAGCACCAAAACTATGGAAATATGCATCAAAACGAAGGAAATGTTGATTGTAATGAGAAAATGAGCTTTAAAATGAAGGAAATATGCATTGAAACGAAGGAAATTATCATCGTAAAGTGAAAATGAGCATCAAAATGAAGAAAATATGCACCGAAAAGAAGGAAATGTTGATCATAACCAGAAAACGTGCATAAAAATATTGAAAATATGCATCGAAATGAAGAAAATGTTGATCGTAACGTGAAAATGTGCATCAAAATGAAGAAATATGCATCTAGACGAATAAAATGTTGAGCATATCGAGACAATGAGAATAAAAATGATAGAAATATGCATCGAAAAGAAGAAAATGTTGATCATATCGAGAAAATGAGCATCAAAATGATGTAAATATGCATCGAAAAGAAGGAAATGTTGATCATAACGAGAAAACAAGCATCAAAATAATGAAAATATGCAACGAAACGATGGGAAATATTGATCGTAATGAGAAAACGAGCATCTAAATGAAGGAAATATGCATCGAAACGAAGGAAATGTTGACAGTAACGAGAAAATGATCATCAAAACAAAGGAAATATGCATTGAAACGAAGGAAATGTTGATCGTAACGAGAACATAAACATCAAAATGAGGAAAATATGCATCTAAACGGAGAAAATGTTGATCGTAACGAGAAAACAAACATCAAAATGATAAAAATATGCATCGAAACGAAGGAAATAATGATCGTAACGAGAAATAAGCATCAAAATTATGGAAATATCCATCAAAACGAAGGAAATGTTGATTGTAATGAGAAAATGAGCTTTAAAATGAAGGAAATATACATCGAAAAGAAGGAAATTTTCATCGTAAAATGAAAATGAGCATCAAAATTATGGAAATATGCATTAAAATGAATAAAATGTTGATTGTAATGGGAAAATGAGATTTAAAATGAAGCAAATATGCATTGAAACGAAGGAAATGTTCATCGTAAACTGAAATTGATCATCAAAATGAAGAAAATATGCATCGAAAAGAAGGAAATGTTGATCATAACGAGAAACGAGCATAAAAATGATGAAAATATGCATCGAAATGAAGGAAATGTTGATCGTAACGAGAAAATGTGCATCAAAATGAAGAAATATGCATCGAGACGAAAAAAATGTTGATCATATCGAGACAACGAGAATCAAAATGATAGAAATATGCATCGAAAAGAAGAAAATGTTGATCATAACGAGAAAACAAGCATCAAAATAATGAAAATATGCAACGAAACGATGGGAAATATTGATCGTAAAGAGAAAACGAGCATCTAAATGAAAGAAATATAGATCGAAACGAAGGAAATATTGATCTTAACGAGAAAATGAGCATCAAAACAAAGGAAATATGCATTGAAACGAAGGAAATGTTGATCGTAACGAGAAAATAAACATCAAAATGAAGAAAATATGCATCTAAACGGAGAAAATGTTGATCGTAACTAGAAAATAAATTTCACAACGATGAAAATATGCATCGAAACGAAGGAAATAATGATCGTAATGAGAAAATAAGCATCAAAATTATAGAAATATGCATCAAAACGAAGGAAATGTTGATTGTAATGAGAAAATGAGATTTAAAATGAAGGAAATATGCATTGAAACGAAGAAAATGTTCATCGTAAATTGAAATGAGCATCAAAATGAAGAAAATATACATCGTAAAGTAGGAAATGTTGATCATAACAAGAAAACGAGCAAAAACATGTTGAAAATATGCATCGAAATTAAGGAAATGTTGATCGTAACGTGAAAATGTGCATCAAAATGAAGAAATATGCATCGAGACGAAGAAAATTTTGATCATATCGAGACAATGAGAATCAAAATGATAGAAATATGCATCGAAAAGAAGAAAATGTTGATCATATAGAGAAAATGAACATCAAAATGATGTAAATATGCATCAAAAAGAAGGAAATGTTGATCATAACTAGAAAACGAGCATCAAAATGATAAAAATATGCATCGAAACGATGGGAAATGTTGATCGTAACGAGAAAACGAGCATCTAAATGAAGGAAATATGCATTAAACAAATGAAATGTTGATCGTAACGAGAAATTGAGCATCAAAACGAAGGAAATATGCATTGAAACGAAGGAAATGTTGATCGTAACGAGAAAACAAGCATCTAAATGAATAAAATATGCATCAAAACAAAGAAAATGTTGATCGTAACGAGAAAATAAAATCAAAATGATGAAAATATGCAACGAAACGAAGGAAATAATGATCGTAACGAGAAAATCAACATCAAAATTATGGAAATATGCAGAAAAACGAAGGAAATGTTGATTGTAATGAGAAAATGAGCTTTAAAATGAAGGAAATATGCATCGAAACGAAGGAAATTTTAATCGTAAAATGAAAATGAGCATCAAAATTATGGAAATATGCATTAAAAGGAAGGAAATGTTGATTGTAATGAGAAAATGAGATTTAAAATGAAGCAAATATGCATTGAAACGAAGGAAATGTTCATCGTAAACTGAAATTGATCATCAAAATGAAGAAAATATGCATCGAAAAGAAGGAAATGTTGATCATAACGAGAAACGAGCATAAAAATGATGAAAATATGCATCGAAGTGAAGGAAATGTTGATCATAACGAGAAAATGTGCATCAAAATGAAGAAATATGCATCGACACGAATAAAATGTTGATCATATCAAGAAAATGAGAATCAAAATTATAGAAATATGCATCGAAAAGAAGAAAATGTTGATCATATCGAGAAAATGAGCATCAAAATGATGTAAATATGCATCGAAAAGAAGTAAATGTTGATCATTACGAGAAAACGAGCATCAAAATAATGAAAATATGAAACGAAACGATGGGAAATATTGATTGTAATGAGAAAACGAGCATCTAAATGAAGAAAATATGCATCGAAATGAAGGAAATGTTGATCGTAACGAGAAAATGAGCATCAAAACAAAGGAAATATGCATTGAAACGAAGGAAATGTTGATCGTAACGAGAAAATAAGTATCAAAACGAAGGAAATATGCATCGAAACGGAGAAAATATTGATCATAACGAGAAAATAAACTTCAAAACAATGAAAATATGCATCGAAACGAAGGAAATAATGATCGTAATGATAAAATAAGCATCAAAATTACGGAAATATGTATCAAAACGAAGGAAATGTTGATTGTAATGAGAAAATGAGCTTTAAAATGAAGGAAATATGCATTGAAACGAAGGAAATGTTCATCGTAAAGTGAAAATGAGCATCAAAATTATGGAAATATGCATCAAAATGAAGAAAATGTTGATTGTAATGAGAAAATGAGATTTAAAATGAAGGAAATATGCATTGAAACGAAGGAAATGTTCATCGTAAATTGAAAATGAGCATCAAAATGAAGAAAATATGCATCGAAAAAAAGGAAATGTTGATCATAACAAGAAAACGAGCATAAAAATGTTGAAAATATGCATCGAAATTAAGGAAATGTTGATCGTAAAGTGAAAATGTGCATCAAAATGAAGAAATATGCATCGAGACGAAGAAAATTTTGATCATATCGAGACAATAAGAATCAAAATGATAGAAATATGCATCGAAAAGAAGAAAATGTTGATCATATTGAGAAAATGAGAATAAAAATGATGTAAATATGCATCGAAAAGAAGGAAATGTTGATCATAACTAGAAAACGAGCATCAAAATGATAAAAATATGCATCGAAACGATGGGAAATGTTGATCGTAACGAGAAAACGAGCATCTAAATGAAGGAAATATGCATCGAAACAAAGGAAATATTGATTGTAACGAGAAAATGAGCATCAAAACAAAGGAAATATGCATTGAAACGAAGGAAATATTGATTGTAACGGGAAAATAAGCATCAAAATGACGATAAATGTGCATCGAAACGGAGAAAATGTTGATCGTAAAGAGAAAATAAACATCAAAATGATGAAAATATGCATCGAAACGCAGTAAATAATGATCGTAACGAGAAAATAAGCATCAAAATTATAGAAATATGCATCAAAACGTAGGAAATGTTGATTGTAATGAGAAAATGAGCTTTAAAATGAAGGATATATGCATCGAAACGAAGGTAATGTTCATCGTAAAGTGAAAATGAGCATTAAAATTATGGAAATATGCATCAAAATTAAGGAAATGTTGATTGTAATGAGAAAATGAGATTTAAAATGAAGGAAATATGCATTGAAATGAAGGAAATGTTCACCGTAAAGTGAAAATGATCATCAAAATGAAGAAAATATGCATTGAAAAGAAGGAAATGTTGATCATAACAAGAAAACGAGCATAAAAATGATGAAAATATGCATCGAAATGAAGGAAATGTTGATCGTAACGGGAAAATGTGCATCAAAATGAAGAAATATGCATCGAGACGAAGAAAATGTTGATCATATCGAGACAATGGAAAATCAAAATGATAGAAATATGCATCGAAAAGAAGAAAATGTTGATCATATCGAGAAAATGATCATCAAAATGATGTAAATATGCATCAAAAAGAAGGAAATATTGATCATAAATAGAAAACGAGCATCAAAATTATGAAAATATGCATCGAAACAATGGGAAATGTTGATCGTAACGAGAAAACGAGCATCTAAATGAAGGAAATATGCATCGAAACAAAGGAAATGTTGATCGTAACGAGAAAATGAACATCAAAACAAAGGAAATATGCATTGAAACGAAGGAAATATTGATCGTAACGAGAAAATAAGCAATAAAATGACGAAAAATATGCATCGAAACGGAAAAAATGTTGATCATAACGAGAAAATAAACATCAAAATGATGAAAATATGCATCGAAAAGAAGGAAATAATGATCGTAATGAGAAAATAAGCACCAAAACTATGGAAATATGCATCAAAACGAAGGAAATGTTGATTGTAATGAGAAAATGAGCTTTAAAATGAAGGAAATATGCATTGAAACGAAGGAAATTATCATCGTAAAGTGAAAATGAGCATCAAAATGAAGAAAATATGCACCGAAAAGAAGGAAATGTTGATCATAACAAGAAAACGAGCATAAAAATATTGAAAATATGCATCGAAATGAAGAAAATATTGATCGTAATGTGAAAATGTGCATCAAAATGAAGAAATATGCATCTAGACGAATAAAATGTTGAGCATATCGAGACAATGAGAATAAAAATGATAGAAATATGCATCGAAAAGAAGAAAATGTTGATCATATCGAGAAAATGAGCATCAAAATGATGTAAATATGCATTGAAAAGAAGGAAATGTTGATCATAACAAGAAAACAAGCATCAAAATAATGAAAATATGCAACGAAACGATGGGAAATATTGATCGTAATGAGAAAACGAGCATCTAAATGAAGGAAATATGCATCGAAACGAAGGAAATGTTGATCGTAACGAGAAAATGAGCATCAAAACAAAGGAAATATGCATTGAAACGAAGAAAATGTTGATCGTAACGAGAAAATAAACATCAAAATGAGAAAAATATGCATCTAAACGGAGAAAATGTTGATCGTAACGAGAAAACAAACATCAAAATGATGAAAATATGCATCGAAACGAAGGAAATAATGATCGTAACGAGAAATAAGCATCAAAATTATGGAAATATCCATCAAAACGAAGGAAATGTTGATTGTAATGAGAAAATGAGCTTTAAAATGAAGGAAATATACATCGAAACGAAGGAAATTTTCATCGTAAAATGAAAATGAGCATCAAAATTATGGAAATATGCATTAAAATGAATAAAATGTTGATTGTAATGGGAAAATGAGATTTAAAATGAAGCAAATATGCATTGAAACAAAGGAAATGTTCATCGTAAACTGAAATTGATCATCAAAATGAAGAAAATATGCATCGAAAAGAAGGAAATGTTGATCATAACGAGAAACGAGCATAAAAATGATGAAAATATGCATCGAAATGAAGGAAATGTTGATCGTAACGAGAAAATGTGCATCAAAATGAAGAAATATGCATCGAGACGAAAAAAATGTTGATCATATCGAGACAATGAGAATCAAAATGATAGAAATATGCATCGAAAAGAAGAAAATGTTGATCATAACGAGAAAACAAGCATCAAAATAATGAAAATATGCAACGAAATGATGGGAAATATTGATCGTAAAGAGAAAACGAGCATCTAAATGAAAGATATATACATCGAAACGAAGGAAATATTGATCGTAACGAGAAAATGAGCCTCAAAACAAAGGAAATATGCATTGAAACGAAGGAAATGTTGATCGTAACGAGAAAATAAACATCAAAATGAAGAAAATATGCATCTAAACGGAGAAAATGTTGATCGTAACGAGAAAATAAATTTCACAACGATGAAAATATGCATCGAAACGAAGGAAATAATGATCGTAATGAGAAAATAAGCATCAAAATTATAGAAATATGCATCAAAACGAAGGAAATGTTGATTGTAATGAGAAAATGAGATTTAAAATGAAGGAAATATGCGTTGAAACGAAGAAAATGTTCATCGTAAATTGAAATGAGCATCAAAATGAAGAAAATATACATCGAAAAGTAGGAAATGTTGATCATAACAAGAAAACGAGCAAAAACATGTTGAAAATATGCATCGAAATTAAGGAAATGTTGATCGTAACGTGAAAATGTGCATCAAAATGAAGAAATATGCATCGAGACGAAGAAAATTTTGATCATATCGAGACAATGAGAATCAAAATGATAGAAATATGCATCGAAAAGAAGAAAATGTTGATCATATAGGGAAAATGAACATCAAAATGATGTAAATATGCATAAAAAAGAACGAAATGTTGATCATAACTAGAAAACGAGCATCAAAATGATGAAAATATGCATCGAAACGATGGGAAATGTTGATCGTAACGAGAAAACGAGCATCTAAATGAAGGAAATATGCATTAAACAAATGAAATGTTGATTGTAACGAAAAAATGAGCATTAAAACAAAGGAAATATGCATTGAAACGAAGGATATATTGATTGTAACGAGAAAATAAGCATCAAAATGACGAAAAATATGTATCGAAACAGAGAAAATGTTGATCGTAACGAGAAAATAAACATCAAAATGATGAAAATATGCATCGAAACGAAGGAGATAATGATCGTAACGAGAAAATAAGCATCAAAACTATGGAAATATGCATCAAAACGAAGGAAATGTTGATTGTAATGAGAAAATGAGCTTTAAAATGAAGGAAATATGCTTTGAAACGAAGGAAATTATCATCGTAAAGTGAAAATGAGCATCAAAATGAAGAAAATATGCATCGAAAAGATGGAAATGTTGATCATAACAAGAAAACGAGCATAAAAATATTGAAAATATGCATCGAAATGAAGGAAATGTTGATCGTAAAATGAAAATGTGCATCTAAATGAAGAAATATGCATCTAGACGAAGAAAATGTTGATCATATCGAGACAATGAGAATCAAAATGATAGAAATATGCATCGAAAAGAAGAAAATGTTGATCATATCGAGAAAATGAGCATCAAAATGATGTAAATATTCATCGAAAAGAAGGAAATATTGATCATAACTAGAAAACGAGCATCAAAATGATGAAAATATGCATCGAAACGGTGGGAAATGTTGATCGTAACGCGAAAACGAGCATCTAAATGAAGGAAATATGCATCGAAACAAAGGAAATGTTGATCGTAACGAGAAAATGAGCATCAAAACAAAGGAAATATGCATTGAAACGAAGGAAATATTGATCGTAACGAGAAAATAAGCATTAAAATGACGAAAAATATGCATCGAAACGTAGAAAATGTTGATCATAACGAGAACATAAACATCAAAATGATGAAAATATGCATCGAAACGAAGTAAATAATGATCGTAACGAGAAAATAAGCATCAAAATTATAGAAATATGCATCAAAAAGAAGGAAATGTTGATTGTAATGAGAAAATGAGCTTTAAAATGAAGGATATATGCATCGAAACGAAGGTAATGATCATCGTAAAGTGAAAATGAGCATTAAAATTATGGAAATATGCATCAAAATTAAGGAAATGTTGATTGTAATGAGAAAATGAGATTTAAAATGAAGGAAATATGCATTGAAATGAAGGAAATGTTCACCGTAAAGGGAAAATGAGCATCAAAATGAACAAAATATGCATCGAAAAGAAGGAAATGTTGATCATAACAAGAAAACGAGCATAAAAATGATGAAAATATGCATCGAAATGAAGGAAATGTTGATCGTAATGAGAAAATGTGCATCAAAATGAAGAAATATGCATCGAGACGAAGAAAATGTTGATCATATCGAGACAATGAGAATCAAAATGATGGAAATATGCATCGTAAAGAAGAAAATGTTGATCATACCGAGAAAATGAGCATCAAAATGATGTAAATATGCATCGAAAATATGCATCGAAACGAAGGAAATAATGATCGTAATGATAAAATAAGCATCAAAATTATGGAAATATGTATCAAAACGAAGGAAATGTTGATTGTAATGAGAAAATGAGCTTTAAAATGAAGGAAATATGCATTGAAACGAAGGAAATGTTCATCGTAAAGTGAAAATGAGCATCAAAATTATGGAAATATGCATCAAAATGAAGAAAATGTTGATTGTAATGAGAAAATGAGATTTAAAATGAAGGAAATATGCATTGAAACGAAGGAAATGTTCATCGTAAATTGAAAATGAGCATCAAAATGAAGAAAATATGCATCGAAAAGAAGGAAATGTTGATCATAACAAGAAAACGAGCATAAAAATGTTGAAAATATGCATCGAAGACGAAGAAAATTTTGATCATATCGAGACAATGAGAATCAAAATGATAGAAATATGCATCGAAAAGAAGAAAATGTTGATCATATTGAGAAAATGAGAATAAAAATGATGTAAATATGCATCGAAAAGAAGGAAATGTTGATCATAACTAGAAAACGAGCATCAAAATGATAAAAATATGCATCGAAACGATGGGAAATGTTGATCGTAACGAGAAAACGAGCATCTAAATGAAGGAAATATGCATCGAAACAAATGAAATATTGATTGTAACGAGAAAATGAGCATCAAAACAAAGGAAATATGCATTGAAACGAAGGAAATATTGATTGTAACGAGAAAATAAGCATCAAAATGACGATAAATGTGCATCGAAACGGAGAAAATGTTGATCGTAAAGAGAAAATAAACATCAAAATGATGAAAATATGCATCGAAACGAAGTAAATAATGATCGTAACGAGAAAATAAGCATCAAAATTATAGAAATTTGCATCAAAACGAAGGAAATGTTGATTGTAATGAGAAAATGAGCTTTAAAATGAAGGATATATGCATCGAAACGAAGGTAATGTTCATCGTAAAGTGAAAATGAGCATTAAAATTATGGAAATATGCATCAAAATTAAGGAAATGTTGATTGTAATGAGAAAATGAGATTTAAAATGAAGGAAATATGCATTGAAATGAAGGAAATGTTCACCGTAAAGTGAAAATGAGCATCAAAATGAAGAAAATATGCATTGAAAAGAAGGAAATGTTGATCATAACAAGAAAACGAGCATAAAAATGATGAAAATATGCATCGAAATGAAGGAAATGTTGATCGTAACGGGAAAATGTGCATCAAAATGAAGAAATATGCATCGAGACGAAGAAAATGTTGATCATATCGAGACAATGGAAAATCAAAATGATAGAAATATGCATCGAAAAGAAGAAAATGTTGATCATATCGAGAAAATGATCATCAAAATGATGTAAATATGCATCAAAAAGAAGGAAATGTTGATCATAAATAGAAAACGAGCATCAAAATGATGAAAATATGCATCGAAACAATGGGAAATGTTGATCGTAACGAGAAAACGAGCATCTAAATGAAGGAAATATGCATCGAAACAAAGGAAATGTTGATCGTAACGAGAAAATGAACATCAAAACAAAGGAAATATGCATTGAAACGAAGGAAATATTGATCGTAACGAGAAAATAAGCATTAAAATGACGAAAAATATGCATCGAAACGGAAAAAATGTTGATCATAACGAGAAAATAAACATCAAAATGATGAAAATATGCATCGAAAAGAAGGAAATAATGATCGTAATGAGAAAATAAGCACCAAAACTATGGAAATATGCATCAAAACGAAGGAAATGTTGATTGTAATGAGAAAATGAGCTTTAAAATGAAGGAAATATGCATTGAAACGAAGGAAATTATCATCGTAAAGTGAAAATGAGCATCAAAATGAAGAAAATATGCACCGAAAAGAAGGAAATGTTGATCATAACCAGAAAACGTGCATAAAAATATTGAAAATATGCATCGAAATGAAGAAAATGTTGATCGTAACGTGAAAATGTGCATCAAAATGAAGAAATATGCATCTAGACGAATAAAATGTTGAGCATATCGAGACAATGAGAATAAAAATGATAGAAATATGCATCGAAAAGAAGAAAATGTTGATCATATCGAGAAAATGAGCATCAAAATGATGTAAATATGCATCGAAAAGAAGGAAATGTTGATCATAACGAGAAAACAAGCATCAAAATAATGAAAATATGCAACGAAACGATGGGAAATATTGATCGTAATGAGAAAACGAGCATCTAAATGAAGGAAATATGCATCGAAACGAAGGAAATGTTGATAGTAACGAGAAAATGAGCATCAAAACAAAGGAAATATGCATTGAAACGAAGGAAATGTTGATCGTAACGAGAAAATAAACATCAAAATGAGGAAAATATGCATCTAAACGGAGAAAATGTTGATCGTAACGAGAAAACAAACATCAAAATGATAAAAATATGCATCGAAACGAAGGAAATAATGATCGTAACGAGAAATAAGCATCAAAATTATGGAAATATCCATCAAAACGAAGGAAATGTTGATTGTAATGAGAAAATGAGCTTTAAAATGAAGGAAATATACATCGAAAAGAAGGAAATTTTCATCGTAAAATGAAAATGAGCATCAAAATTATGGAAATATGCATTAAAATGAATAAAATGTTGATTGTAAAGGGAAAATGAGATTTAAAATGAAGCAAATATGCATTGAAACGAAGGAAATGTTCATCGTAAACTGAAATTGATCATCAAAATGAAGAAAATATGCATCGAAAAGAAGGAAATGTTGATCATAACGAGAAACGAGCATAAAAATGATGAAAATATGCATCGAAATGAAGGAAATGTTGATCGTAACGAGAAAATGTGCATCAAAATGAAGAAATATGCATCGAGACGAAAAAAATGTTGATCATATCGAGACAACGAGAATCAAAATGATAGAAATATGCATCGAAAAGAAGAAAATGTTGATCATAACGAGAAAACAAGCATCAAAATAATGAAAATATGCAACGAAACGATGGGAAATATTGATCGTAAAGAGAAAACGAGCATCTAAATGAAAGAAATATAGATCGAAACGAAGGAAATATTGATCTTAACGAGAAAATGAGCATCAAAACAAAGGAAATATGCATTGAAACGAAGGAAATGTTGATCGTAACGAGAAAATAAACATCAAAATGAAGAAAATATGCATCTAAACGGAGAAAATGTTGATCGTAACTAGAAAATAAATTTCACAACGATGAAAATATGCATCGAAACGAAGGAAATAATGATCGTAATGAGAAAATAAGCATCAAAATTATAGAAATATGCATCAAAACGAAGGAAATGTTGATTGTAATGAGAAAATGAGATTTAAAATGAAGGAAATATGCATTGAAACGAAGAAAATGTTCATCGTAAATTGAAATGAGCATCAAAATGAAGAAAATATACATCGTAAAGTAGGAAATGTTGATCATAACAAGAAAACGAGCAAAAACATGTTGAAAATATGCATCGAAATTAAGGAAATGTTGATCGTAACGTGAAAATGTGCATCAAAATGAAGAAATATGCATCGAGACGAAGAAAATTTTGATCATATCGAGACAATGAGAATCAAAATGATAGAAATATGCATCGAAAAGAAGAAAATGTTGATCATATAGAGAAAATGAACATCAAAATGATGTAAATATGCATCAAAAAGAAGGAAATGTTGATCATAACTAGAAAACGAGCATCAAAATGATAAAAATATGCATCGAAACGATGGGAAATGTTGATCGTAACGTGAAAACGAGCATCTAAATGAAGGAAATATGCATTAAACAAATGAAATGTTGATCGTAACGAGAAATTGAGCATCAAAACGAAGGAAATATGCATTGAAACGAAGGAAATGTTGATCGTAACGAGAAAACAAGCATCTAAATGAATAAAATATGCATCAAAACAAAGAAAATGTTGATCGTAACGAGAAAATAAAATCAAAATGATGAAAATATGCAACGAAACGAAGGAAATAATGATCGTAACGAGAAAATCAACATCAAAATTATGGAAATATGCAGAAAAACGAAGGAAATGTTGATTGTAATGAGAAAATGAGCTTTAAAATGAAGGAAATATGCATCGAAACGAAGGAAATTTTAATCGTAAAATGAAAATGAGCATCAAAATTATGGAAATATGCATTAAAAGGAAGGAAATGTTGATTGTAATGAGAAAATGAGATTTAAAATGAAGCAAATATGCATTGAAACGAAGGAAATGTTCATCGTAAACTGAAATTGATCATCAAAATGAAGAAAATATGCATCGAAAAGAAGGAAATGTTGATCATAACGAGAAACGAGCATAAAAATGATGAAAATATGCATCGAAGTGAAGGAAATGTTGATCATAACGAGAAAATGTGCATCAAAATGAAGAAATATGCATCGACACGAATAAAATGTTGATCATATCAAGAAAATGAGAATCAAAATTATAGAAATATGCATCGAAAAGAAGAAAATGTTGATCATATCGAGAAAATGAGCATCAAAATGATGTAAATATGCATCGAAAAGAAGTAAATGTTGATCATTACGAGAAAACGAGCATCAAAATAATGAACATATGAAACGAAACGATGGGAAATATTGATTGTAATGAGAAAACGAGCATCTAAATGAAGAAAATATGCATCGAAATGAAGGAAATGTTGATCGTAACGAGAAAATGAGCATTAAAACAAAGGAAATATGCATTGAAACGAAGGAAATGTTGATCGTAACGAGAAAATAAGTATCAAAACGAAGGAAATATGCATCGAAACGGAGAAAATATTGATCATAACGAGAAAATAAACTTCAAAACAATGAAAATATGCATCGAAACGAAGGAAATAATGATCGTAATGATAAAATAAGCATCAAAATTACGGAAATATGTATCAAAACGAAGGAAATGTTGATTGTAATGAGAAAATGAGCTTTAAAATGAAGGAAATATGCATTGAAACGAAGGAAATGTTCATCATAAAGTGAAAATGAGCATCAAAATTATGGAAATATGCATCAAAATGAAGAAAATGTTGATTGTAATGAGAAAATGAGATTTAAAATGAAGGAAATATGCATTGAAACGAAGGAAATGTTCATCGTAAATTGAAAATGAGCATCAAAATGAAGAAAATATGCATCGAAAAAAAGGAAATGTTGATCATAACAAGAAAACGAGCATAAAAATGTTGAAAATATGCATCGAAATTAAGGAAATGTTGATCGTAAAGTGAAAATGTGCATCAAAATGAAGAAATATGCATCGAGACGAAGAAAATTTTGATCATATCGAGACAATAAGAATCAAAATGATAGAAATATGCATCGAAAAGAAGAAAATGTTGATCATATTGAGAAAATGAGAATAAAAATGATGTAAATATGCATCGAAAAGAAGGAAATGTTGATCATAACTAGAAAACGAGCATCAAAATGATAAAAATATGCATCGAAACGATGGGAAATGTTGATCGTAACGAGAAAACGAGCATCTAAATGAAGGAAATATGCATCGAAACAAAGGAAATATTGATTGTAACGAGAAAATGAGCATCAAAACAAAGGAAATATGCATTGAAACGAAGGAAATATTGATTGTAACGGGAAAATAAGCATCAAAATGACGATAAATGTGCATCGAAACGGAGAAAATGTTGATCGTAAAGAGAAAATAAACATCAAAATGATGAAAATATGCATCGAAACGCAGTAAATAATGATCGTAACGAGAAAATAAGCATCAAAATTATAGAAATATGCATCAAAACGAAGGAAATGTTGATTGTAATGAGAAAATGAGCTTTAAAATGAAGGATATATGCATCGAAACGAAGGTAATGTTCATCGTAAAGTGAAAATGAGCATTAAAATTATGGAAATATGCATCAAAATTAAGGAAATGTTGATTGTAATGAGAAAATGAGATTTAAAATGAAGGAAATATGCATTGAAATGAAGGAAATGTTCACCGTAAAGTGAAAATGAGCATCAAAATGAAGAAAATATGCATTGAAAAGAAGGAAATGTTGATCATAACAAGAAAACGAGCATAAAAATGATGAAAATATGCATCGAAATGAAGGAAATGTTGATCGTAACGGGAAAATGTGCATCAAAATGAAGAAATATGCATCGAGACGAAGAAAATGTTGATCATATCGAGACAATGGAAAATCAAAATGATAGAAATATGCATCGAAAAGAAGAAAATGTTGATCATATCGAGAAAATGATCATCAAAATGATGTAAATATGCATCAAAAAGAAGGAAATATTGATCATAAATAGAAAACGAGCATCAAAATTATGAAAATATGCATCGAAACAATGGGAAATGTTGATCGTAACGAGAAAACGAGCATCTAAATGAAGGAAATATGCATCGAAACAAAGGAAATGTTGATCGTAACGAGAAAATGAACATCAAAACAAAGGAAATATGCATTGAAACGAAGGAAATATTGATCGTAACGAGAAAATAAGCAATAAAATGACGAAAAATATGCATCGAAACGGAAAAAATGTTGATCATAACGAGAAAATAAACATCAAAATGATGAAAATATGCATCGAAAAGAAGGAAATAATGATCGTAATGAGAAAATAAGCACCAAAACTATGGAAATATGCATCAAAACGAAGGAAATGTTGATTGTAATGAGAAAATGAGCTTTAAAATGAAGGAAATATGCATTGAAACGAAGGAAATTATCATCGTAAAGTGAAAATGAGCATCAAAATGAAGAAAATATGCACCGAAAAGAAGGAAATGTTGATCATAACAAGAAAACGAGCATAAAAATATTGAAAATATGCATCGAAATGAAGAAAATATTGATCGTAATGTGAAAATGTGCATCAAAATGAAGAAATATGCATCTAGACGAATAAAATGTTGAGCATATCGAGACAATGAGAATAAAAATGATAGAAATATGCATCGAAAAGAAGAAAATGTTGATCATATCGAGAAAATGAGCATCAAAATGATGTAAATATGCATTGAAAAGAAGGAAATGTTGATCATAACAAGAAAACAAGCATCAAAATAATGAAAATATGCAACGAAACGATGGGAAATATTGATCGTAATGAGAAAACGAGCATCTAAATGAAGGAAATATGCATCGAAACGAAGGAAATGTTGATCGTAACGAGAAAATGAGCATCAAAACAAAGGAAATATGCATTGAAACGAAGAAAATGTTGATCGTAACGAGAAAATAAACATCAAAATGAGAAAAATATGCATCTAAACGGAGAAAATGTTGATCGTAACGAGAAAACAAACATCAAAATGATGAAAATATGCATCGAAACGAAGGAAATAATGATCGTAACGAGAAATAAGCATCAAAATTATGGAAATATCCATCAAAACGAAGGAAATGTTGATTGTAATGAGAAAATGAGCTTTAAAATGAAGGAAATATACATCGAAACGAAGGAAATTTTCATCGTAAAATGAAAATGAGCATCAAAATTATGGAAATATGCATTAAAATGAATAAAATGTTGATTGTAATGGGAAAATGAGATTTAAAATGAAGCAAATATGCATTGAAACAAAGGAAATGTTCATCGTAAACTGAAATTGATCATCAAAATGAAGAAAATATGCATCGAAAAGAAGGAAATGTTGATCATAACGAGAAACGAGCATAAAAATGATGAAAATATGCATCGAAATGAAGGAAATGTTGATCGTAACGAGAAAATGTGCATCAAAATGAAGAAATATGCATCGAGACGAAAAAAATGTTGATCATATCGAGACAATGAGAATCAAAATGATAGAAATATGCATCGAAAAGAAGAAAATGTTGATCATAACGAGAAAATAAGCATCAAAATAATGAAAATATGCAACGAAATGATGGGAAATATTGATCGTAAAGAGAAAACGAGCATCTAAATGAAAGATATATACATCGAAACGAAGGAAATATTGATCGTAACGAGAAAATGAGCCTCAAAACAAAGGAAATATGCATTGAAACGAAGGAAATGTTGATCGTAACGAGAAAATAAACATCAAAATGAAGAAAATATGCATCTAAACGGAGAAAATGTTGATCGTAACGAGAAAATAAATTTCACAACGATGAAAATATGCATCGAAACGAAGGAAATAATGATCGTAATGAGAAAATAAGCATCAAAATTATAGAAATATGCATCAAAACGAAGGAAATGTTGATTGTAATGAGAAAATGAGATTTAAAATGAAGGAAATATGCGTTGAAACGAAGAAAATGTTCATCGTAAATTGAAATGAGCATCAAAATGAAGAAAATATACATCGAAAAGTAGGAAATGTTGATCATAACAAGAAAACGAGCAAAAACATGTTGAAAATATGCATCGAAATTAAGGAAATGTTGATCGTAACGTGAAAATGTGCATCAAAATGAAGAAATATGCATCGAGACGAAGAAAATTTTGATCATATCGAGACAATGAGAATCAAAATGATAGAAATATGCATCGAAAAGAAGAAAATGTTGATCATATAGGGAAAATGAACATCAAAATGATGTAAATATGCATAAAAAAGAACGAAATGTTGATCATAACTAGAAAACGAGCATCAAAATGATGAAAATATGCATCGAAACGATGGGAAATGTTGATCGTAACGAGAAAACGAGCATCTAAATGAAGGAAATATGCATTAAACAAATGAAATGTTGATTGTAACGAAAAAATGAGCATTAAAACAAAGGAAATATGCATTGAAACGAAGGATATATTGATTGTAACGAGAAAATAAGCATCAAAATGACGAAAAATATGTATCGAAACAGAGAAAATGTTGATCGTAACGAGAAAATAAACATCAAAATGATGAAAATATGCATCGAAACGAAGGAGATAATGATCGTAACGAGAAAATAAGCATCAAAACTATGGAAATATGCATCAAAACGAAGGAAATGTTGATTGTAATGAGAAAATGAGCTTTAAAATGAAGGAAATATGCTTTGAAACGAAGGAAATTATCATCGTAAAGTGAAAATGAGCATCAAAATGAAGAAAATATGCATCGAAAAGATGGAAATGTTGATCATAACAAGAAAACGAGCATAAAAATATTGAAAATATGCATCGAAATGAAGGAAATGTTGATCGTAAAATGAAAATGTGCATCTAAATGAAGAAATATGCATCTAGACGAAGAAAATGTTGATCATATCGAGACAATGAGAATCAAAATGATAGAAATATGCATCGAAAAGAAGAAAATGTTGATCATATCGAGAAAATGAGCATCAAAATGATGTAAATATTCATCGAAAAGAAGGAAATATTGATCATAACTAGAAAACGAGCATCAAAATGATGAAAATATGCATCGAAACGGTGGGAAATGTTGATCGTAACGCGAAAACGAGCATCTAAATGAAGGAAATATGCATCGAAACAAAGGAAATGTTGATCGTAACGAGAAAATGAGCATCAAAACAAAGGAAATATGCATTGAAACGAAGGAAATATTGATCGTAACGAGAAAATAAGCATTAAAATGACGAAAAATATGCATCGAAACGTAGAAAATGTTGATCATAACGAGAACATAAACATCAAAATGATGAAAAATTGCATCGAAACGAAGTAAATAATGATCGTAACGAGAAAATAAGCATCAAAATTATAGAAATATGCATCAAAAAGAAGGAAATGTTGATTGTAATGAGAAAATGAGCTTTAAAATGAAGGATATATGCATCGAAACGAAGGTAATGATCATCGTAAAGTGAAAATGAGCATTAAAATTATGGAAATATGCATCAAAATTAAGGAAATGTTGATTGTAATGAGAAAATGAGATTTAAAATGAAGGAAATATGCATTGAAATGAAGGAAATGTTCACCGTAAAGGGAAAATGAGCATCAAAATGAACAAAATATGCATCGAAAAGAAGGAAATGTTGATCATAACAAGAAAACGAGCATAAAAATGATGAAAATATGCATCGAAATGAAGGAAATGTTGATCGTAATGAGAAAATGTGCATCAAAATGAAGAAATATGCATCGAGACGAAGAAAATGTTGATCATATCGAGACAATGAGAATCAAAATGATGGAAATATGCATCGTAAAGAAGAAAATGTTGATCATACCGAGAAAATGAGCATCAAAATGATGTAAATATGCATCGAAAAGAAGGAAATGTTGATCATAACTAGAAAACGAGCATCAAAATGATGAAAATATGCATCGAAACGATGGGAAATGTTGATCCTAACGAGAAAACGAGCATCTAAATGAAGGTAATAAACATCGAAACAAAGGAAATGTTGATCGTAACGAGAAAATGAGCATCAAAACAAAGGAAATATGCATTGAAACGAAGGAAATATTGATCGTAACGAGAAAATAACCTTTAAAATGACGAAAAATATGCATCAAAACGGAAAAAATGTTGATTGTAACGAGAAAATAAACATCAAAATGATAAAAATATGCATCGAAACAAAGGAGATAATGATCGTAACGAGAAAATAAGCTTCAAAACTATGGAAATATGCATCAAAACGAAGGAAATATTGATTGTAATGAGAAAATGAGCTTTAAAATGAAGGAAATATGCATTGAAACGAAGTAAATTATCATCGTAAAGTGAAAATGAACATCAAAATAAAGAAAATATGTATCGAAAATAAGGAAATGTTGATCATAACAAGAAAACGAGCATAAAAATATTGATAATATGCATCGAAATGAAGGAAATGTTGATCGTAAAATGAAAATGTGCATCAAAATGTAGAAATATGCATCTAGACGAAGTAAATGTTGATCATATCGAGACAATGAGAATCAAAATGATAGAAATATGCATCGAAAAGAAGAAAATGTTGATCATATCGAGAAAATGAGCATTAAAATGATGTAAATATTCATAGAAAAGAAGGACATGTTGATCATAACTATAAAACGAGCATCAAAATGATGAAAATATGCATAGAAACGATGGGAAATGTTAAACGTAACGAGAAAATGAGCATCTAAATGAAGGAAATATGCATCAAAACAAAGGAAATATTGATTGTAACGACAAAACGAGCATCTAAATGAAGGAAATAAGCATTGAAACGAAGGAAATATTGATTGTAACGAGAAAATAAGCATCAAAATTACGAAAAATATGCATCGAAACGGAAAAAATATTGATCTTAACGAGAAAATAAACATCAAAATGATGAAAATATGCATCGAAACGAAGGAAATAATGATCGTAACGAGAAAATAAGCTTCAAAATTATAGAAATATGCATCAAAACGAAGGAAATGTTGATTGTAATGAGAAAATGAGCTTTAAAATGAAGGATATATGCATCGAAACGAAGGTAATGTTCATCGTAAAGTGAAAATGAGCATTAAAATTATGGAAATATGCATCAAAATTAAGGAAATGTTGATTGTAATGAGAAAATGAGATTTAAAATGAAGGAAATATAAATTGAAATGAAGGAAATGTTCACCGTAAAGTGAAAATGAGCAACAAAATGAAGAAAATAAGCATCGAAAAGAAGGAAATGTTGATCATAACAAGAAAACGAGCATAAAAATGATGAAAATATGCATCGAAATGAAGGAAATGTTGATCGTAACGAGAAAATGTGCATCAAAATGAAGAAATATGCATCGAGACGAAGAAAATATTGATCATATCGAGAAATGGAGATTCAAAATGATAGAAATATGCATCGAAAAGAAGAAAATGTTGATCATATCGAGAAAATGAGCATCCAAATGATGTAAATATACATCGAAAAGAAGGAAATGTTGATCATAACGAGAAAACAAGAATCGAAATTATAAAAATATGCATCGAAACAATGGGAAATATTGATCGTAATGAGAAACGAGTATCTGAATTAAGGAAATATGCATCGAAACGAAGGAAATGTTGATCGTGACGAGAAAATGAGCATCAAAACAAAAGAAATATGCATTGAAACGAAGGAAATGTTGATCGTAACGAGAAAATAAGCATCAAAATGATGAAAATATGCATCGAAACGGAGAAAATGTTGATCGTAATGAGTAAATAAACAACAAAATGATGTAAATATGCATCGAAACGAAGGAAATAATGATCATAACGAGAAAATATGCATCAAAATTATGGAAATATGCATCAAAACGAAGGAAATGTTGATTGTAATGAGAAAATGAGCTTTAAAATAAAGGAAATATGCATCGAAACGAAGGAAATGTTCATCGTAAAGTGAAAATGAGCATAAAAATTATGGAAATATGCATCAAAATGAAGGAAATGTTGATTGTAATGAGAAAATGAGATTTAAAATGAAGGAAATATACATTGAAACGAAGGAAATGTTCATCGTAAATTGAAAATGAGCATCAAAATGAAAAAAATATGCATCAAAAAGAAGGATATGTTGATCATAACAAGAAAACGAGCATAAAAATGAGGAAAATATGCATCGAGATTAAGGAAATGTTGATCATAACGTGAAAATGTGCATCAAAATGTAGAAATATGCATCTAGACGAAGAAAATGTTGATCATATCGAGACAATGAGAATCAAAATGATAGAAATATGCATCGAAAAGAATAAAATGTTGATCGTATCGAGAAAATGAGCATTAAAATGATGTAAATATTCATCGAAAAAAAGGACATGTTGATCATAACTATAAAACGAGCATCAAAATGATGAAAATATGCATCGAAACGATGGGAAATGTTGATCGTAACGAGAAAATGAGCATCTAAATGAAGGAAACATGCATCGAAACAAAGGAAATATTGATTGTAACGAGAAAATGAGCATCTAAATGAAGAAAATATGCATTGAAACGAAGGAAATATTGATTGTAACGATAAAATAAGCATCAAAATGACGAAAAATATGCATCGAAACGGAGAAAATGTTGATCTTAAAGAGAAAATAAACATCAAAATGATGAAAATATGCATCGAAAAGAAGGAAATAATGATCGTAACGAGAAAATAAGCTTCAAAATTATAGAAATATGCATCAAAACGAAGGAAATGTTGATTGTAATGAGAAAATGAGCTTTAAAATGAAAGATATATGCAGCGAAACGAAGGTAATGTTCATCGTAAAGTGAAAATGAGCATTAAAATTATGGAAATATGCATCAAAATGAAGGAAATATTGATTGTAATGAGAAAATGAGATTTAAAATGGAGGAAATATGCATTGAAATGAAGGAAATGTTCACCGTAAAGTGAAAATGAGCATCAAAAAGAAGAAAATATGCGTCGACAAGAAGGAAATGTTGATCATAACAAGAAAACGAGCATAAAAATGATGAAAATATGCATCGAAATGAAGGAAATGTTGATCGTAACGAGAAAATGTGCATCAATATGAAGAAATATGCATCGAGACGAAGAAAATGTTGATCATATCGAGAAAAGGAGAATCAAAATCATAGAAATATGCATCGAAAAGAAAAAAATGTTGATCATATCGAGAAAATGAGCATTAAAATGATGTAAATATGCATCGAAAAGAAGGAAATGTTGATCATAACGAGAAAACGAGCATCAAAATGATGAAAATATGCATCGAAATGATGGGAAATATTGATCGTAACGAGAAAACGAGTACCTAAATTAAGGAAATATGCATCGAAACGAAGGAATTGTTGATCGAAACGAGAAAATGAGCATCAAAACAAAGGAAATATGCATTCAAACGAAGGAAATATTGATCGTAACGAGAAAATAAGCATTAAAATGACGAAAAATATGCATCGAAACGGAAAAAATATTGATCGTAACGAGAAAATAAACATCAAAATGATGAAAATATGTATCAAAGCGAAGGGAATAATGATCGTAACGAGAAAATAAGCATCAAAACTATGAAAATATGCATCAAAACGAAGGAAATGTTGATTGTAATGAGAAAATGAGCTTTAAAATGAAGGATATATGCATCGAAACGAAGGTAATGTTCATCGTAAAGTGAAAATGAGCATTAAAATTATGGAAATATGCATCAAAATTAAGGAAATGTTGATTGTAATGAGAAAATGAGATTTAAAATGAAGGAAATATAAATTGAAATGAAGGAAATGTTCACCGTAAAGTGAAAATGAGCAACAAAATGAAGAAAATAAGCATCGAAAAGAAGGAAATGTTGATCATAACAAGAAAACGAGCATAAAAATGATGAAAATATGCATCGAAATGAAGGAAATGTTGATCGTAACGAGAAAATGTGCATCAAAATGAAGAAATATGCATCGAGACGAAGAAAATATTGATCATATCGAGAAATGGAGATTCAAAATGATAGAAATATGCATCGAAAAGAAGAAAATGTTGATCATATCGAGAAAATGAGCATCCAAATGATGTAAATATACATCGAAAAGAAGGAAATGTTGATCATAACGAGAAAACAAGAATCGAAATTATAAAAATATGCATCGAAACAATGGGAAATATTGATCGTAATGAGAAACGAGTATCTGAATTAAGGAAATATGCATCGAAAAGAAGGAAATGTTGATCGTGACGAGAAAATGAGCATCAAAACAAAAGAAATATGCATTGAAACGAAGGAAATGTTGATCGTAACGAGAAAATAAGCATCAAAATGATGAAAATATGCATCGAAACGGAGAAAATGTTGATCGTAATGAGTAAATAAACAACAAAATGATGTAAATATGCATCGAAACGAAGGAAATAATGATCATAACGAGAAAATATGCATCAAAATTATGGAAATATGCATCAAAACGAAGGAAATGTTGATTGTAATTAGAAAATGAGCTTTAAAATAAAGGAAATATGCATCGAAACGAAGGAAATGTTCATCGTAAAGTGAAAATGAGCATAAAAATTATGGAAATATGCATCAAAATGAAGGAAATGTTGATTGTAATGAGAAAATGAGATTTAAAATGAAGGAAATATACATTGAAACGAAGGAAATGTTCATCGTAAATTGAAAATGAGCATCAAAATGAAAAAAATATGCATCAAAAAGAAGGATATGTTGATCATAACAAGAAAACGAGCATAAAAATGAGGAAAATATGCATCGAGATTAAGGAAATGTTGATCATAACGTGAAAATGTGCATCAAAATGTAGAAATATGCATCTAGACGAAGAAAATGTTGATCATATCGAGACAATGAGAATCAAAATGATAGAAATATGCATCGAAAAGAATAAAATGTTGATCGTATCGAGAAAATGAGCATTAAAATGATGTAAATATTCATCGAAAAAAAGGACATGTTGATCATAACTATAAAACGAGCATCAAAATGATGAAAATATGCATCGAAACGATGAGAAATGTTGATCGTAACGAGAAAATGAGCATCTAAATGAAGGAAACATGCATCGAAACAAAGGAAATATTGATTGTAACGAGAAAATGAGCATCTAAATGAAGAAAATATGCATTGAAACGAAGGAAATATTGATTGTAACGATAAAATAAGCATCAAAATGACGAAAAATATGCATCGAAACGTAGAAAATGTTGATCTTAAAGAGAAAATAAACATCAAAATGATGAAAATATGCATCGAAAAGAAGGAAATAATGATCGTAACGAGAAAATAAGCTTCAAAATTATAGAAATATGCATCAAAACGAAGGAAATGTTGATTGTATTGAGAAAATGAGCTTTAAAATGAAAGATATATGCAGCGAAACGAAGGTAATGTTCATCGTAAAGTGAAAATGAGCATTAAAATTATGGAAATATGCATCAAAATGAAGGAAATATTGATTGTAATGAGAAAATGAGATTTAAAATGGAGGAAATATGCATTGAAATGAAGGAAATGTTCACTGTAAAGTGAAAATGAGCATCAAAAAGAAGAAAATATGCGTCGACAAGAAGGAAATGTTGATCATAACAAGAAAACGAGCATAAAAATGAAGAAAATATGCATCGAAATGAAGGAAATGTTGATCGTAATGAGAAAATGTGCATCAATATGAAGAAATATGCATCGAGACGAAGAAAATGTTGATCATATCGAGAAAAGGAGAATCAAAATCATAGAAATATGCATCGAAAAGAAAAAAATGTTGATCATATCGAGAAAATGAGCATTAAAATGATGTAAATATGCATCGAAAAGAAGGAAATGTTGATCATAACGAGAAAATGAGCATCAAAATGATGAAAATATGCATCGAAATGATGGGAAATATTGATCGTAACGAGAAAACGAGTCCTAAATTAAGGAAATATGCATCGAAACGAAGGAATTGTTGATCGAAACGAGAAAATGAGCATCAAAACAAAGGAAATATGCATTCAAACGAAGGAAATATTGATCGTAACGAGAAAATAAGCATTAAAATGACGAAAAATATGCATCGAAACGGAAAAAATATTGATCGTAACGAGAAAATAAACATCAAAATGATGAAAATATGTATCAAAGCGAAGGGAATAATGATCGTAACGAGAAAATAAGCATCAAAACTATGAAAATATGCATCAAAACGAAGGAAATGTTGATTGTAATGAGAAAATGAGCTTTAAAATGAAGGATATATGCATCGAAACGAAGGTAATGTTCATCGTAAAGTGAAAATGAGCTTTAAAATTATGGAAATATGCATCAAAATTAAGGAAATGTTGATTGTAATGAGAAAATGAGATTTAAAATGAAGGAAATATAAATTGAAATGAAGGAAATGTTCACCGTAAAGTGAAAATGAGCAACAAAATGAAGAAAATAAGCATCGAAAAGAAGGAAATGTTGATCATAACAAGAAAACGAGCATAAAAATGATGAAAATATGCATCGAAATGAAGGAAATGTTGATCGTAACGAGAAAATGTGCATCAAAATGAAGAAATATGCATCGAGACGAAGAAAATATTGATCATATCGAGAAATGGAGATTCAAAATGATAGAAATATGCATCGAAAAGAAGAAAATGTTGATCATATCGAGAAAATGAGCATCCAAATGATGTAAATATACATCGAAAAGAAGGAAATGTTGATCATAACGAGAAAACAAGAATCGAAATTATAAAAATATGCATCGAAACAATGGGAAATATTGATCGTAATGAGAAACGAGTATCTGAATTAAGGAAATATGCATCGAAAAGAAGGAAATGTTGATCGTGACGAGAAAATGAGCATCAAAACAAAAGAAATATGCATTGAAACGAAGGAAATGTTGATCGTAACGAGAAAATAAGCATCAAAATGATGAAAATATGCATCGAAACGGAGAAAATGTTGATCGTAATGAGTAAATAAACAACAAAATGATGTAAATATGCATCGAAACGAAGGAAATAATGATCATAACGAGAAAATATGCATCAAAATTATGGAAATATGCATCAAAACGAAGGAAATGTTGATTGTAATGAGAAAATGAGCTTTAAAATAAAGGAAATATGCATCGAAACGAAGGAAATGTTCATCGTAAAGTGAAAATGAGCATAAAAATTATGGAAATATGCATCAAAATGAAGGAAATGTTGATTGTAATGAGAAAATGAGATTTAAAATGAAGGAAATATACATTGAAACGAAGGAAATGTTCATCGTAAATTGAAAATGAGCATCAAAATGAAAAAAATATGCATCAAAAAGAAGGATATGTTGATCATAACAAGAAAACGAGCATAAAAATGAGGAAAATATGCATCGAGATTAAGGAAATGTTGATCATAACGTGAAAATGTGCATCAAAATGTAGAAATATGCATCTAGACGAAGAAAATGTTGATCATATCGAGACAATGAGAATCAAAATGATAGAAATATGCATCGAAAAGAATAAAATGTTGATCGTATCGAGAAAATGAGCATTAAAATGATGTAAATATTCATCGAAAAAAAGGACATGTTGATCATAACTATAAAACGAGCATCAAAATGATGAAAATATGCATCGAAACGATGGGAAATGTTGATCGTAACGAGAAAATGAGCATCTAAATGAAGGAAACATGCATCGAAACAAAGGAAATATTGATTGTAACGAGAAAATGAGCATCTAAATGAAGAAAATATGTATTGAAACGAAGGAAATATTGATTGTAACGAGAAAATAAGCATCAAAATGACGAAAAATATGCATCGAAACGGAGAAAATGATGATCTTAAAGAGAAAATAAACATCAAAATGATGAAAATATGCATCGAAACGAAGGAAATAATGATTGTAACGAGAAAATAAGCTTCAAAATTATAGAAATATACATCAAAACGAAGGAAATTTTGATTGTAATGAGAAAATGAGCTTTAAAATGAAAGATATATGCAGCGAAACGAAGGTAATGTTCATCGTAAAGTGAAAATGAGCATTAAAATTATGGAAATATGCATCAAAATGAAGGAAATAATGATTGTAATGAGAAAATGAGATTTAAAATGGAGGAAATATGCATTGAAATGAAGGAAATGTTCACCGTAAAGTGAAAATGAGCATCAAAAAGATGAAAATATGCGTCGACAAGAACGAAATGTTGATCATAACAAGAAAACGAGCATAAAAATGATGAAAATATGCATCGAAATTAAGGAAATATTGATCGTAACGAGAAAATGTGCATCAATATGAAGAAATATGCATCGAGACGAAGAAAATATTGATCATATCGAGAAATGGAGATTCAAAATGATAGAAAAATGCATCGAAAAGAAGAAAATGTTGATCATATCGAGAAAATGAGCATTAAAATGATGTAAATATGCATAGAAAAGAAGGACATGTTGATCATAACTATAAAACGAGAATCAAAATGATGAAAATATGCATCGAAACGATGGGAAATGTTGATCATAACGAGAAAACGAGCATCTAAATGAATGAAATATGCATCAAAACAAAGGAAATGTTGATTGTAACGAGAAAACGAGATTCTAAATGAAGGAAATATGCATTGAAACGAAGGAAATATTGATTGTAACGAGAAAATAAGCATCAAAATGACGAAAAATATGCTTCGAAACAGAGAAAATGTTGATCTTAACGAGAATATAATCATCAAAATGATGAAAATATGCATCGAAACGAAGGAAATAATGATCATAACGAGAAAAGAAGCATCAAAATTATAGAAATATGCATCAAAACGATGGAAATGTTGATTGTAATGAGAAAATGAGCTTTAAAATGAACGATATATGCATCGAAACGAAGGTAATGTTCATCGTAAAGTGAAAATGAGCATTAAAATTATGGAAATATGCATCAAAATTAAGGAAATGTTGATTGTAATAAGAAAATGAGATTTAAAATGAAGGAAATATAAATTGAAATGAAGGAAATGTTCACCGTAAAGTGAAAATGAGCAACAAAATGAAGAAAATAAGCATCGAAAAGAAGGAAATGTTGATCATAACAAGAAAACGAGCATAAAAATGATGAAAATATGCATCGAAATGAAGGAATTGTTGATCGTAACGAGAAAATGTGCATCAAAATGAAGAAATATGCATCGAGACGAAGAAAATATTGATCATATCGAGAAATGGAGATTCAAAATGATAGAAATATGCATCGAAAAGAAGAAAATGTTGATCATATCGAGAAAATGAGCATCCAAATGATGTAAATATACATCGAAAAGAAGGAAATGTTGATCATAACGAGAAAACAAGAATCGAAATTATAAAAATATGCATCGAAACAATGGGAAATATTGATCGTAATGAGAAACGAGTATCTGAATTAAGGAAATATGCATCGAAACGAAGGAAATGTTGATCGTGACGAGAAAATGAGCATCAAAACAAAAGAAATATGCATTGAAACGAAGGAAATGTTGATCGTAACGAGAAAATAAGCATCAAAATGATGAAAATATGCATCGAAACGGAGAAAATGTTGATCGTAATGAGTAAATAAACAACAAAATGATGTAAATATGCATCGAAACGAAGGAAATAATGATCATAACGAGAAAATATGCATCAAAATTATGGAAATATGCATCAAAATGAAGGAAATGTTGATTGTAATGAGAAAATGAGCTTTAAAATAAAGGAAATATGCATCGAAACGAAGGAAATGTTCATCGTAAAGTGAAAATGAGCATAAAAATTATGGAAATATGCATCAAAATGAAGAAAATGTTGATTGTAATGAGAAAATGAGATTTAAAATGAAGGAAATATACATTGAAACGAAGGAAATGTTCATCGTAAATTGAAAATGAGCATCAAAATGAAAAAAATATTCATCAAAAAGAAGGATATGTTGATCATAACAAGAAAACGAGCATAAAAATGAGGAAAATATGCATCGAGATTAAGGAAATGTTGATCATAACGTGAAAATGTGCATCAAAATGTAGAAATATGCATCTAGACGAAGAAAATGTTGATCATATCGAGACAATGAGAATCAAAATGATAGAAATATGCATCGAAAAGAATAAAATGTTGATCGTATCGAGAAAATGAGCATTAAAATGATGTAATTATTCATCGAAAAAAAGGACATGTTGATCATAATTATAAAACGAGCATCAAAATGATGAAAATATGCATCGAAACGATGGGAAATGTTGATCGTAACGAGAAAATGAGCATCTAAATAAAGGAAACATGCATCGAAACAAAGGAAATATTGATTGTAACGAGAAAATGAGCATCTAAATGAAGAAAATATGCATTGAAACGAAGGAAATATTGATTGTAACGAGAAAATAAGCATCAAAATGACGAAAAATATGCATCGAAACGGAGAAAATGTTAATCTTAAAGAGAAAATAAACATCAAAATGATGAAAATATGCATCGAAACGAAGGAAATAATGATCGTAACGAGAAAATAAGCTTCAAAATTATAGAAATATGCATCAAAACGAAGGAAATTTTGATTGTAATGAGAAAATGAGCTTTAAAATGAAAGATATATGCAGCGAAACGAAGGTAATGTTCATCGTAAAGTGAAAATGAGCATTAAAATTATGGAAATATGCATCAAAATGAAGGAAATATTGATTGTAATGAGAAAATGAGATTTAAAATGGAGGAAATATGCATTGAAATGAAGGAAATGTTCACCGTAAAGTGAAAATGAGCATCAAAAAGATGAAAATATGCGTCGACAAGAACGAAATGTTGATCATAACAAGAAAACGAGCATAAAAATGATGAAAATATGCATCGAAATGAAGGAAATGTTGATCGTAACGAGAAAATGTGCATCAATATGAAGAAATATGCATCGAGACGAAGAAAATATTGATCATATCGAGAAATGGAGATTCAAAATGATAGAAAAATGCATCGAAAAGAAGAAAATGTTGATCATATCGAGAAAATGAGCATTAAAATGATGTAAATATGCATAGAAAAGAAGGACATGTTGATCATAACTATAAAACGAGAATCAAAATGATGAAAATATGCATCGAAACGATGGGAAATGTTGATCATAACGAGAAAACGAGCATCTAAATGAATGAAATATGCATCAAAGCAAAGGAAATGTTGATTGTAACGAGAAAACGAGATTCTAAATGAAGGAAATATGCATTGAAACGAAGGAAATATTGATTGTAACGAGAAAATAAGCATCAAAATGACGAAAAATATGCTTCGAAACAGAGAAAATGTTGATCTTAACGAGAATATAAACATCAAAATGATGAAAATATGCATCGAAACGAAGGAAATAATGATCATAACGAGAAAATAAGCATCAAAATTATAGAAATATGCATCAAAACGATGGAAATGTTTATTGTAATGAGAAAATGAGCTTTAAAATGAACGATATATGCATCGAAACGAAGGTAATGTTCATCGTAAAGTGAAAATGAGCATTAAAATTATGGAAATATGCATCAAAATTAAGGAAATGTTGATTGTAATAAGAAAATGAGATTTAAAATGAAGGAAATATAAATTGAAATGAAGGAAATGTTCACCGTAAAGTGAAAATGAGCAACAAAATGAAGAAAATAAGCATCGAAAAGAAGGAAATGTTGATCATAACAAGAAAACGAGCATAAAAATGATGAAAATATGCATCGAAATGAAGGAATTGTTGATCGTAACGAGAAAATGTGCATCAAAATGAAGAAATATGCATCGAGACGAAGAAAATATTGATCATATCGAGAAATGGAGATTCAAAATGATAGAAATATGCATCGAAAAGAAGAAAATGTTGATCATATCGAGAAAATGAGCATCCAAATGATGTAAATATACATCGAAAAGAAGGAAATGTTGATCATAACGAGAAAACAAGAATCGAAATTATAAAAATATGCATCGAAACAATGGGAAATATTGATCGTAATGAGAAACGAGTATCTGAATTAAGGAAATATGCATCGAAACGAAGGAAATGTTGATCGTGACGAGAAAATGAGCATCAAAACAAAAGAAATATGCATTGAAACGAAGGAAATGTTGATCGTAACGAGAAAATAAGCATCAAAATGATGAAAATATGCATCGAAACGGAGAAAATGTTGATCGTAATGAGTAAATAAACAACAAAATGATGTAAATATGCATCGAAACGAAGGAAATAATGATCATAACGAGAAAATATGCATCAAAATTATGGAAATATGCATCAAAACGAAGGAAATGTTGATTGTAATGAGAAAATGAGCTTTAAAATAAAGGAAATATGCATCGAAACGAAGGAAATGTTCATCGTAAAGTGAAAATGAGCATAAAAATTATGGAAATATGCATCAAAATGAAGAAAGTGTTGATTGTAATGAGAAAATGAGATTTAAAATGAAGGAAATATACATTGAAACGAAGGAAATGTTCATCGTAAATTGAAAATGAGCATCAAAATGAAAAAAATATTCATCAAAAAGAAGGATATGTTGATCATAACAAGAAAACGAGCATAAAAATGAGGAAAATATGCATCGAGATTAAGGAAATGTTGATCATAACGTGAAAATGTGCATCAAAATGTAGAAATATGCATCTAGACGAAGAAAATGTTGATCATATCGAGACAATGAGAATCAAAATGATAGAAATATGCATCGAAAAGAATAAAATGTTGATCGTATCGAGAAAATGAGCATTAAAATGATGTAATTATTCATCGAAAAAAGGACATGTTGATCATAACTATAAAACGAGCATCAAAATGATGAAAATATGCATCGAAACGATGGGAAATGTTGATCGTAACGAGAAAATGAGCATCTAAATAAAGGAAACATGCATCGAAACAAAGGAAATATTGATTGTAACGAGAAAATGAGCATCTAAATGAAGAAAATATGCATTGAAACGAAGGAAATATTGATTGTAACGAGAAAATAAGCATCAAAATGACGAAAAATATGCATCGAAACGGAGAAAATGTTGATCTTAAAGAGAAAATAAACATCAAAATGATGAAAATATGCATCGAAACGAAGGAAATAATGATCGTAACGAGAAAATAAGCTTCAAAATTATAGAAATATGCATCAAAACGAAGGAAATGTTGATTGTAATGAGAAAATGAGCTTTAAAATGAAAGATATATGCAGCGAAACGAAGGTAATGTTCATCGTAAAGTGAAAATGAGCATTAAAATTATGGAAATATGCATCAAAATGAAGGAAATATGCATCGAAAAGAAGGAAATGTTGATCATAACGAGAAAACGAGCATCAAAATGATGGAAATATGCATCGAAAAGAAGAAAATGTTTATCATATCGAGAAAACGAGCATCAAAATGATGGAAATATGCATCGAAACGATGGGAAATATTGATCGTAATGAGAAAACGAGTATCTAAATTAAGGAAATATGTATCGAAACGAAGGAAATGTTGATCGTAACGAGAAAATGAGCATCAAAACAAAAGAAATATGCATTGAAACGAAGGAAATGTTATCGCAACGAGAAAATAATCATCAAAATGATGAAAATATGCATCGAAATGGAGAAAATGTTGATCGTAACGAGAAAATAAACATCATAATGATGTAAATATGCATTGAAACGAAGGAAATAATGATCGTAACGAGAAAATATGCATCGAAACGGAGAAAATGTTGATCTTAAGAGAAAATAAACATCAAAATGATGAAAATAAGCATCGAAACGAAGGAAATAATTATCGTAACGAGAAAATAAGCATCAAAATTATAGAAATATGCATCAAAACGAAGGAAATGTTGATTGTAATGAGAAAATGAGCTTTAAAATGAAGGATATATGCATCGAAACGAAGGTAATGTTCATCGTAAAGTGAAAATGAGCATTAAAATTATGGAAATATGCATCAAAATTAAGGAAATGTTGATCATAACTAGAAAACGATCATCAAAATGATGAAAATATGCATCGAAACGATGGGAAATGTTGATCCTAACGAGAAAACGAGCATCTAAATGAAGGAAATATGCATCGAAACAAAGGAAATGTTGATCGTAACGAGAAAATGAGCATCAAAACAAAGGAAATATGCATTGAAACAAAGGAAATATTGATTGTAACGAGAAAATAACCTTTAAAATGACGAAAAATATGCATCAAAACGGAAAAAATGTTGATTGTAACGAGAAAATAAACATCAAAATGATAAAAATATGCATCGACACAAAGGAGATAATGATCGTAACGAGAAAATAAGCTTCAAAACTATGGAAATATGCATCAAAACGAAGGAAATGTTGATTGTAATGAGAAAATGAGCTTTAAAATGAAGAAAATATGCATTGAAACGAAGGAAATTATCATCGTAAAGTGAAAATGAACATCAAAATAAAGGAAATATGTATCGAAAATAAGGAAATGTTGATCATAACAAGAAAACGAGCATAAAAATATTGAAAATATGCATCGAAATGAAGGAAATATTGATCGTAAAATGAAATGAGCATCAAAATGTAGAAATATGCATCTAGACGAAGAAAATGTTGATCATATCGAGACAATGAGAATCAAAATGATAGAAATATGCATCGAAAAGAAGAAAATGTTGATCATACCGAGAAAATGAGCATCAAAATGATGTAAATATGCATCGAAAAGAAGGAAATGTTGATCATAACTAGAAAACGAGCATCAAAATGATGAAAATATGCATCGAAACGATGGGAAATGTTGATCCTAACGAGAAAACGAGCATCTAAATGAAGGAAATATGCATCGAAACATAGGAAATGTTGATCGTATCGAGAAAATGAGCATCAAAACAAAGGAAATATGCATTGAAACGAAGGAAATATTGATCGTAACGAGAAAATAACCTTTAAAATGACGAAAAATATGCATCAAAACGGAAAAAATGTTGATTGTAACGAGAAAATAAACATCAAAATGATAAAAATATGCATCGAAACAAAGGAGATAATGATCGTAACGAGAAAATAAGCTTCAAAACTATGGAAATATGCATCAAAACGAAGGAAATGTTGATTGAAATGAGAAAATGAGCTTTAAAATGAAGGAAATATGCATTGAAACGAAGGAAATTATCATCGTAAAGTGAAAATGAACATCAAAATAAAGAAAATATGTATCGAAAATAAGGAAATGTTGATCATAACAAGAAAACGAGCATAAAAATATTGAAAATATGCATCGAAATGAAGGAAATATTGATCGTAAAATGAAATGTGCATCAAAATGTAGAAATATGCATCTAGACGAAGAAAATGTTGATCATATCGAGACAATGAGAATCAAAATGATAGAAATATGCATCGAAAAGAAGAAAATGTTGATCATATCGAGAAAAATGAGCATTAAAATGATGTAAATATTCATCGAAAAGAAGGACATGTTGATCATAACTATAAAACGAGCATCAAAATGATGAAAATATGCATCGAAACGATGGGAAATGTTAAACGTAACGAGAAAATGAGCATCTAAATGAAGGAAATATGCATCAAAACAAAGGAAATAATGATCGTAACGAGAAAATATGCATCAAAACGAAGGAAATGTGGATCTTAACGAGAAAATAAACATCAAAATGATGAAAATATGCATCGAAACGAAGGAAATAATGATCGTAACGAGAAAATAAGCTTCAAAATTATAAAAATATGCATCAAAACGAAGGAAATGTTGATTGTAATGAGAAAATGAGCTTTAAAATGAAGGATATATGCATCGAAACGAAGGTAATGTTCATCGTAAAGAGAAAATGAGCATTAAAATTATGGAAATATGCATCAAAATTAAGGAAATGTTGATTGTAATGAGAAAATGAGATTTAAGATGAAGGAAATATGCGTTGAAATGAAGGAAATGTTCACCGTAAAGTGAAAATGAGCATCAAAATGAAGAAAATATGCATCGAAAAGAAGGAAATGTTGATCATAACAAGAAAACGAGCATAAAAATGATGAAAATATGAATGAAATGAAGGAAATGTTGATCGTAACGAGAAAATGTGCATCAAAATGAAGAAATATGCATCGAGACGAAGAAAATGTTGATCATATCGAGTAAAGGAGAATCAAAATGATAGAAATATGCATTGAAAAGAAGAAAATGTTGATCATATCGAGAAAATGAGCATTAAAATGATGTAAATATGCATCGAAAAGAAGGAAATGTTGATCATAACGAGAAAACGAGCATCAAAATGATGAAAATATGCATCGAAACGATGGGAAATATTGATCGTAACGAGAAAACGAGTATCTAAATTAAGGAAATATGCATCGAAACGAAGGAAATGTTGATCGAAACGAGAAAATGGGCATCAAAACAAAGGAAATATGCATTCAAACGAAAGAAATATTGATCGTAACGAGAAAATAAGCATTAAAATGACGAAAAATATGCATCGAAACGGAAAAAATATTGATCGTAACGAGAAAATAAACATCAAAATGATGAAAATATGTATCAAAGCGAAGGAAATAATGATCGCAACGAGAAAATAAGCATCAAAACTATGAAAATATGCATCAAAACGAAGGAAATGTTGATTGTAATGAGAAAATGAGCTTTAAAATGAAGGAAATATGCATTGAAACGAAGGAAATTATCATCGTAAAGTGAAAATGAGCATAAAAATGAAGAAAATATGCATCGAAAAGAAGGAAATGTTGATCATAACAAGAAAACGAGCATAAAAATATTGAAAATATGCATCGAAATGAAGGAAATGTTGATCGTAACGTGAAAATGTGCATCAAAATAAAGAAATATGCATCTAGACGAAGAAAATGTTGATCATAACGAGACAATGAGAATCAAAATGATAGAAATATGCATCGAAAAGAAGAAAATGTTGATCACATCGAGAAAATGAGCATTAAAATGATGTAAATATGCATCGAAAAGAAGGACATGTTGATCATAACTAGAAAACGAGCATCAAAATGATGAAATAATGCATCGAAACGATGGGAAATGTTGATCGTAACGAGAAAACGAGCATCTAAATGAAGGAAATATGCATGGAAACAAAGGAAATGTTGATTGTAACGAGAAAACGTGCATCTAAATGAAAGAAATATGCATTGAAACGAAGTAAATATTGATTGTAACGAGAAAATAAGCATCAAAATGACGAAAAATATGCATCGAAACGGAGAAAATGTTTAACGAGAAAATAAACATCAAAATGATGAAAATATGCATCGAAACGAAGGAAATAATGATTATAACGAGAAAATAAGCATCAAAATTATAGAAATATGCATCAAAACGAAGGAAATATTGATTGTAATGAGAAAATGAGTTTAAAATGAAGGATATATGCATCGAAACGAAGGTAATGTTCATCGTAAAGTGAAAATGAGCATTAAAATTACGGAAATATGCATCAAAATTAAGGAAATGTTGATTGTAATGAGAAAATGAGATTTAAAATGAAGGAAATATGCATTGAAATGAAAGAAATGTTCACCGTAAAGTGAAAATGAGCATCAAAATGAAGAAAATGTGCATCAAAAAGAAGGAAATGTTGATCATAACAAGAAAACGAGCATAAAAATGATGAAAATATGCATCGAAATGAAGGAAATATTGATCATAACGAGAAAATGTGCATCAAAATGAAGAAATATGCATCGAGACGAAGAAAATATTGATCATATCGAGAAAAGGAGAATCAAAATGATAGAAATATGCATTGAAAAGAAGAAAATGTTGATCATATCGAGAAAATGAGCATTAAAATGATGTAAATATGCATCGAAAAGAAGGAAATGTTGATCATAACGAGAAAATGAGCATCAAAAAGATGAAAATATGCATCGAAACGATGGGAAATATTGATCGTAACGAGAAAACGAGTATCTAAATTAAGGAAATATGCATCGAAACGAAGGAAATGTTGATCGAAACGAGAAAATGAGCATCAAAACAAAGGAAATGTGCATTCAAACGAAGGAAATATTGATCGTAACGAGAAAATAAGCATTAAAATGACGAAAAATATGCATCGAAACGGAAAAAATATTGATCGTAACGAGAAAATAAACATCAAAATGATGAAAATATGTATCAAAGCGAAGGAAATAATGATCGCAACGAGTAAATAAGCATCAAAACTATGAAAATATGCATCAAAACGAAGGAAATGTTGATTGTAATGAGAAAATGAGCTTTAAAATGAAGGAAATATGCATTGAAACGAAGGAAATTGTCATCGTAAAGTGAAAATGAGCATAAAAATGAAGAAAATATGCATAGAAAAGAAGGAAATGTTGATCATAACAAGAAAACGAGCATAAAAATATTGAAAATATGCATCGAAATGAAGGAAATGTTGATCGTAACGTGAAAATGTGCATCAAAATAAATAAATATGCATCTAGACGAAGAAAATGTTGATCATAACGAGACAATGAGAATCAAAATGATAGAAATATGCATCGAAAAGAAGAAAATGTTGATCATATCGAGAAAATGAGCATTAAAATGATGTAAATATGCATCGAAAAGAAGGACATGTTGATCATAACTAGAAAACGAGCATCAAAATGATGAAATTATGCATCGAAACGATGGAAATGTTGATCGTAACGAGAAAACGAGCATCTAAATGAAAGAAATATGCATGGAAACAAAGGAAATGTTGATTGTAACGAGAAAACGAGCATCTAAATGAAAGAAATATGCATTGAAACGAAGTAAATATTGATTGTAACGAGAAAATAAGCATCAAAATGACGAAAAATATGCATCGAAACGGAGAAAATATTTAACGAGAAAATAAACATCAAAATGATAAAAATATGCATCGAAACGAAGGAAATAATGATTATAACGAGAAAATAAACATCAAAATTATAGAAATATGCATCAAAACGAAGGAAATATTGATTGTAATGAGAAAATGAGTTTAAAATGAAGGAAATATGCATCAAAACGAAGGTAATGTTCATCGTAAAGTGAAAATGAGCATTAAAATTACGGAAATATGCATCAAAACGAAGGAAATGTTGATTGTAATGAGAAAATGAGCTTTAAAATAAAGGAAATATGCATCGAAACGAAGGTAATGTTCATCGTAAAGTGAAAATGAGCATTAAAATTACGGAAATATGCATCAAAATTAAGGAAATGTTGATTGTAATGAGAAAATGAGAGTTAAAATGAAGGAAATATACATTGAAATGATGGAAATGTTCACCGTAAAGTGAAAATGAGCATCAAAATGAAGAAAATATGCATCGAAAAGAAGGAAATGTTGATCATAACAAGAAAACGAGCTTAAAAATGATGAAAATATGCGTCGAAATGAAGGAAATGTTGATCGTAACGAGAAAATGTGCATCAAAATGAAGAAATATGCATTGAGTCGAAGAAAATGTTGATCATATCGAGAAAAGGAGAATCAAAATGATAGAAATATGCTTCGAAAAGAAGAAAATGTTGATCATATCGAGAAAATGAGCATCAAAATGATGTAAATATGCATCGAAAAGAAGGAAATGTTGATCATAACGAGAAAACGAGCATCAAAATGATGAAAATATGCATCGAAACGATGGGAAATATTGATCGTAATGAGAAAACGAGTATCTAAATTAAGGAAATATGCATCGAAACGAAGGAAATGTTGATCGTAACGAGAAAATGAGCATCAAAACAAAGGAAATATGCATTGAAACGAAGAAAATGTTGATCTTAACCAGAAAATAAGCATCAAAATGATGAAAATATGCATCGAAACGGAGAAAATGTTGATCGTGACGAGAAAATAAACATCAAAATGATGTACATATGCATCGAAACGAAGGAAATAAAGATCGTAACGAGAAAATATCCATCAAAACTATGGAAATATGCATCAAAACGAAGGAAATGTTGATTGTAATGAGAAAATGAGCTTTAAAAAAAGGAAATATGCATCGAAACGAAGGAAATGTTCATCGTAAAGTGAAAATGAGCATCAAAATTATGGAAATATGCATCAAAATGAAGGAAATGTTGATTGTAATGAGAAAATGAGATTTAAAATGAAGGAAATATACATTGAAACGAAGGAAATGTTCATCGTAAATTTAAAATGAGCATCAAAATGAAGAAAATATGTATCGAAAAGAAGGAAATGTTGATCATAACAAGAAAACGAGCATAAAAATGATGAAAATATGCATCGAAATGAAGGAAATATTGATCGTAACGAGAAAATGTGAATCAAAATGAAGAAATATGCATCGAGACGAAGAAAATGTTGATCATATCGAGAAAAGGAGAATCAAAATGATAGAAATATGCATCGAAAAGAAGAAAATGTTGATCATATCGAGAAAATGAGCATCAAAATGATAATGTTGATCGTAACGTGAAAATGTGCATCAAAATGAAGAAATATGCATCGAGACGAAGAAAATGTTGATCATATCGAGATAATGAGAATCAAAATGATAGAAATATGCATCGAAATGACGAAAATGTTGATCATATCGAGAAAATGAGCATCAAAATGATGTAAATATGCATCGAAAAGAAAGAAATGTTGATCATAACGAGAAAATGAGCATCAAAATAATGAAAATATGCAACGAAACGATGGGAAATATTGATCGTAATGAGAAAACGAGCATCTAAATGATGGAAATATGCATCGAAACAAAGGAAATGTTGATCGTAACGAGAAAATGAGCATCAAAACAAAGGAAATATGCATTGAAACGAAGGAAATATTGATCGTAACGAGAAAATAAGCATTAAAATGACGAAAAATATGCATCGAAACGGAAAAAATGTTGATTGTAACGAGAAAATAGACATCAAAATGATGAAAATATGCATCGAAACGAAGGAAATAATGATCGTAACGAGAAAATAAGCATCAAAATTATGGAAATATGCATCAAAACGAAGGAAATGTTCATTGTAATAAGAAAATGAGCTTTAAAATGAAGGAAATATGCATCGAAACGAAGGAAATGTTCGTCGTAAAGTGAAAATGAGCATAAAAATTTCGGAAATATGCATCAAAATGAAAGAAATGTTGATTGTAATGAGAAACTGAGATTTAAAAGGAAGGAAATATGCATTGAAACGAATGAAATGTTTATCATAAAGTGAAAATGATCATCAAAATGAATAAAATATGCATCGAAAAGAAGGAAATGTTGATCATAACAAGAAAAAGAGCATAAAAATGTTGAAAATATGCATCGAAATTAAGGAAATGTTGATCGTAACGTGAAAATGTGCATCAAAATGAAGAAATATTCATCGAGACGAAGAAAATGTTGATCATATCGAGACAATGAGAATCAAAATGATAGAAATATGCATCGAAAAGACGAAAATATTGATCATATCGAGAAAATGAGCATCAAAATGATGTAAATATGCATCGAAAAGAAAGAAATGTTGATCATAACGAGAAAACGAGCATCAAAATAATGAAAATATGCAACGAAACGATGGGAAATATTGATCGTAATTAGAAAACGAGCATCTAAATGAAGGAAATATGCATCGAAACAAAGGAAATGTTGATCGTAACGAGAAAATGAGCATCAAAACAAAGGAAATATGCATTGAAACGAAGGAAATATTGATCGTAACGAGAAAATAAGCATTAAAATGACGAAAAATATGCATCGAAACGGAAAAAATGTTGATCGTAACGAGAAAATAGACATCAAAATGATGAAAATATGCATCGAAACGAAGGAAATAATGATCGTAACGAGAAAATAAGCATCAAAATTATGGAAATATGCATCAAAACGAAGGAAATGTTGATTGTAATAAGAAAATGAGTTTTAAATGAAGGAAATATGCATCAAAACGAAGGAAATGTTCATCGTAAAGTGAAAATGAGCATAAAAATTATGGAAATATGCATCAAAATGAAGGAAATGTTGATTGTAATGAGAAAAAGAGATTTAAAAGGAAGGAAATATGCATTGAAACGAAGGAAATGTTCATCGTAAAGTGAAAATGATCATCAAAATGAAGAAAATATGCATCGAAAAGAAGGAAATGTTGATCATTACGAGAAATGAGCATAAAAATAATGAAAATATGCATCGAAATGAAGGAAATGTTGATCGTAACGAGAAAATGTGCATAAAAATGAAGAAATATGCATCGAGACGATGAAAATGTTGATCATATCGAGAAATGGAGAATCAAAATGATAGAAATATGCATCGAAAAGAAGAAAATGTTGATCATATCGAGAAAATGAGCATCAAAATGATGTAAATATGCATCGAAAATACGGAAATGTTGATCATAACGAGAAAACGAGCATCAAAATGATGAAAATATGCATCGAAACGATGGGAAATGTTGATCGTAACGAGAAAACGAGCATCTAAATGAAGGAAATATGCATCGAAACAAAGGAAATGTTGATTGTAACGAGAAAATGAGCATCAAAACAAAGGAAATATGCATTGAAACGAAGGAAATATTGATTGTAAAGAGAAAATAAGCATCAAAATGACGAAAAATATGCATCGAAACGGAGAAAATGTTGATCGTAACGAGAACATAAACATCAAAATGATGAAAATATGCATCGAAACGAAGGAAATATTGATCGTAACGAGAAAATAAGCATCAAAATTAAGGAAATATGAATCAAAACGAAGGAAATGTTGATTGTAATGAGAAAATGAGCTTTAAAATGAAGGAAATATGCATCGAAACGAAGGAAATGTTCATCGTAAATTGAAAATGAACATAAAAATTATGGAAATATGGATCAAAATGAAGGAAATGTTGATTGTAATGAGAAAATGAGATTTAAAAGGAAGGAAATATGCATTGGAACGAAGAAAATGTTCATCATAAAGTGAAAATGATCATCAAAATGAAGAAAATATGCATCGAAAAGAAGGAAATGTTGATCATAACAAGAAAAAGAGCATAAAAATGTTGAAAATATGCATCGAAATTAAGGAAATGTTGATCGTAACGTGAAAATGTGCATCAAAATGAAGAAATATGCATCGAGACGAAGAAAATGTTGATCATATCGAGACAATGAGAATCAAAATGATAGAAATATGCATCGAAAAGAAGAAAATGTTGATCATATCGAGAAAATGAGCATCAAAATGATGTAAATATGCATCGAAAAGAAGGAAATGTTGATCATAACGAGAAAATGAGCAACAAAATAATGAAAATATGCAACGAAACGATGGGTAATATTGATCGTAATGAGAAAACAAGCATCTAAATGAAGGAAATATGCATCGAAACAAAGGAAATGTGCATTGAAACGATGGAAATATTGATCGTAACGAGAAAATAAGCATCAAAATGACGAAAAATATGCATCGAAAAGGAAAAAATGTTAATCTTAACGAGAAAATAAACATCAAAATGATGAAAATATGCATCGAAACAAAGGAAATAATGATCGTAACGAGAAAATAAGCATCAAAATTATGGAAATATGAATCAAAACGAAGGAAATGTTGATTGTATTGAGAAAATGAGCTTTAAAATGAAGGAAATATGCATCGAAACGAAGAAAATGTTCATCGTAAAGTGAAAATGAGCATAAAAATTATGGAAATATGGATCAAAATGAAGGAAATGTTGATTGTAATGAGAAAATGAGATTTAAAATGAAGGAAATTTGCATTGAAACGAAGGAAATGTTCATCGTAAAGTGAAAATGATCATCAAAATGAAGAAAATATGCATCAAAAAGAAGGAAATGTTGATCATAACAAGAAAAAGAGCATAAAAATGTTGAAAATATGCATCGAAATTAAGGAAATGTTCATCGTAACGTGAAAATGTGCATCAAAATGAAGAAATATGCATCGAGACGAAGAAAATGTTGACATATTGAGACAATGAGAATCAAAATGATAGAAATATGCATCGAAAAGAAGAAAATGTTGATCATATCGAGAAAATGAGCATCAAAATGATGTAAATTTGCATCGAAAAAAAGGAAATGTTGATCATAACGAGAAAACGAGCATCAAAATAATGAAAATATGCAACGAAACGATGGGAAATATTGATCGTAATGAGAAAAGAAGCATCTAAATGAAGGAAATATGCATCGAAACAAAGGAAATGTTGATCGGAACGAGAAAATGAGCATCAAAACAAAGGAAATATGCATTGAAACGAAGGAAATATTGATCGTAATGAGAAAATAAACATCAAAATGACGAAAAATATGCATCGAAATGGAAAAAATGTTGATCGTAACGAGAAAATAGACATCAAAATGATGAAAATATGCATCGAAACGAAGGAAATGTTGATCGTAACGAGAAAATAAGCATCAAAATTATGGAAATATGCATCAAAACGAAGGAAATGTTGATTGTAATAAGAAAATAAGCTTTAAAATGAAGGAAATATGCATCGAAACGAAGGAAATGTTCATCGTAAATTGAAAATGAGCATAAAAATTATGGAAATATGCATCAAAATGAAGGAAATGTTGATTGTAATGAGAAAAAGAGATTTAAAAGGAAGGAAATATGCATTGAAACGAAGGAAATGTTCATCGTAAAGTGAAAATGATCATCAAAATGAAGAAAATATGCATCGAAAAGAAGGAAATGTTGATCATTACGAGAAATGAGCATAAAAATAATGAAAATATGCATCGAAATGAAGGAAATGTTGATCGTAACGAGAAAATGTGCATAAAAATGAAGAAATATGCATCGAGACGATGAAAATGTTGATCATATCGAGAAATGGAGAATCAAAATGATAGAAATATGCATCGAAAAGAAGAAAATGTTGATCATATCGAGAAATTGAGCATCAAAATGATGTAAATATGCATCGAAAATATGGAAATGTTGATCATAACGAGAAAACGAGCATCAAAATGATGAAAATATGCATCGAAACGATGGGAAATGTTGATCGTAACGAGAAAACGAGCATCTAAATGAAGGAAATATGCATCGAAACAAAGGAAATGTTGATTGTAACGAGAAAATGAGCATCAAAACAAAGGAAATATGCATTGAAACGAAGGAAATATTGATTGTAAAGAGAAAATAAGCATCAAAATGACGAAAAATATGCATCGAAACGGAGAAAATGTTGATCGTAACGAGAACATAAACATGAAAATGATGAAAGTATGCATCGAAACGAAGGATATATTGATCGTAACGAGAAAATAAGCATCAAAATTATGGAAATATGAATCAAAACGAAGGAAATGTTGATTGTAATGAGAAAATGAGCTTTAAAATGAAGGAAATGTGCATCGAAACGAAGGAAATGTTCATCGTAAATTGAAAATGAACATAAAAATAATGGAAATATGGATCAAAATGAAGGAAATGTTGATTGTAATGAGAAAATGAGATTTAAAAGGAAGGAAATATGCATTGGAACGAAGAAAATGTTCATCATAAAGTGAAAATGATCATCAAAATGAAGAAAATATGCATCGAAAAGAAGGAAATGTTGATCATTACGAGAAACGAGCATAATAATGATGAAAATATGCATCGAAATGAAGGAAATGTTAATCGTAAAGAGAAAATGTGCATCAAAATGAAGAAATATGCATCGATACGAAGAAAATATTGATCATATCGAGAAATGGAGAATCAAAATGATAGAAATATGCATCGAAAAGAAGAAAATGTTGATCATATCGAGAAAATGAGCATCAAAATGATGTAAATATGCATCGAAAAGAAGGAAATGTTGATCATAACGAGAAAATGAGCAACAAAATAATGAAAATATGCAACGAAACGATGGGAAATATTGATCGTAATGAGAAAACAAGCATCTAAATGAAGGAAATATGCATCGAAACAAAGGAAATGTTGATCGGAACGAGAAAATGAGCATCAAAACAAAGGAAATATGCATTGAAACGAAGGAAATATTGATCGTAACCGAGAAAATAA